>PISW01000730.1:415340-487130 GCA_004023785.1 Mungos mungo | reverse complement strand
GGGGGGGGGGGGGGGGGGGGGGGGGGGGGGGGGGGCGGGGTGGAGCACTCCAGAAAGGAGGAAAGGCTTCGGTTTGATTCCAGCTCTACCACTCGGCACCCTCATGCCCATGGATAAGAGATAAAACCTCCCTGGGCCTCAGTCTTTGTCACGTATAACGTTAACTCTATCCAAGGCTGCTGTGGGGAGTATATGAGAAAATTAGGGCAAATGAGTTTCTAAACAGCAGGGGAGCGGCAGGAAAGGAGAAGACAGGAGCTGGACAGGAAAGATCAAAAAGGATATGCTTGTCACAGGACCAGAGCAAGGTCTCAGAGCCAAAGGGTGCCAGAGAACTGATGTAGACAAGAGCTAGCCAGGCTTCCGCGACCTCGGGGGAAGGCAAAGGGCACGTGACCTCCTCAGGGTGGGGGAGCACAGCCACATAAACGTCCTAAAGCCCGAAGAAGAAGGGGTCCTGGGCAGGGGGGTGCGTTCGAGATGTGGTCGGACCTGAGGACCCTGTTGGGGGGGGGGGCAGAGTCCTTAAACGCTAGGCCAGGGCCTGACTGTGAAGGCACTTAGGGGCCACCCCAAGATTTCGAGCAGGAGTGCCAAGCACCGGGCCTTTACTGACAGGGGCTGAGGAAGGAACGGCTGGGGGAGCTTAGCAGCGCCGGCAAGAGGATGTGCCACTCACCGGCCCATGTCCACCATCTCCACTCTCTCGGTCTCACCCCAACCTAAGACTCCCATCAACAATCCCCTGCCTGGCTCTGGGGCTCTCCCTGCTCTCTGCCGCTAATAAGCAATACTTCCCTGAGCCCAGGGGTGCCCAGAGTGGGGTCGGGGAGAGATCAGGCTTGGACTAAGGCAGAATAATTAGGACACGGTCATTAGGTTCGTAGGGCTGCAACCAGACTGATTTCTCCTCCTCCCGCCGCATACATACAAGTGCACATACATACACACCCATACATACAAGTGTACACTAAATGCAGAACCTGTAGAAAGTGGGAAACACCAGAACCTAGCAAAAGGTGACACGCGACGTTTGTTTCCTTAGGGTCTGAAAGTCTGGAGTATGGAGGCGAATGCTAACAATGGAAGCAGAAGAGCTAGAGGGTAAACACCGCCCTACAGCAGGAGAAAGGCGGGCTCCGGGGCCATTGGGACTACATTTCCCAGCAACCTCTGCGCCAGACAGACCACTTCCGGCATCTCCGCCCTCCTAGAGGAAGTGGGGCGGAGGGCGGGGAGAGAGAGGCGCCCGGGAGCCGGGCGCGCAGCCGGCGGTGCGGCCCGTGACGATTTTCCTGTGCGCCGCCCAGCGCCTCGGTCGCGCCGGTGCCTCAGCCTCGGAACCGTGAAGGTGACAGTGGGAGGTGACTGAGCCGTCTCCCGCGATGCTGGCGGCACGGCGGCTGCTCAGCGGGTCGCTCCCTGCGCGGGTTTCTGTGCGTTTCAGCGGCGACACGGTGAGGCCCGGCCCGGCTCGGGCCAAGGGTGTCCGCGGGCCGGGTCACTCTGCAGTGCCTCTGCGCGCGCTGTCCCTTGGGTCTGTAGTGCCTTCTAGAGAACCCTCCTCATTTCCCCAGCCCGGCAGGAAGGCCTAATTTAAAACAGCCGGGAAATGGAAAATTTTGCAGGCGGCGAAGCATCCCTGTCTCGTTCTTACCTCGTTCTAGCTTTGTGGGGCTTAAAGGTGTCACTGCCCCATTTTACAGATGTAGAAAAGCTTTGCAGAGGATGTGCGTCTTCCGACGCCCCATCGGCGCTCTGCTCCCTGTAGTGCCTTTTAAGGGGACAGGAGTCCAAGCCAGGTACCCCTCGCTGTCACTGAGGCGTTCGCCACTGGGTCACGTGGAATTCCAGACCCCGCCTCTCATTATTTTTACCCCGAGTGGGTCTCCCATCAGCTTTGCGTCCCAGACCCAGTGAAACGCTTCTTTTGCATCAGTAAACACATTTTGTTTCCGGCAGAGTTAGTTATATACGATCCCGGTCTGGCAAAATTTCGGTCCAGCAGGACAACCAGGCAGACGAACGGGCGCTTCACACGGGGCTCAGGGAGGTCAGATGTGCTGTGGTTCAGGCGTGGGCTTTGACCACCAACAAATCTGAGTTCAAATTCATCAGCTTGTGGTTGCGTGCCCTTCCAGGAGTTCTGTTTGTCCTTAGCCTCAGTGTCCTCCCCTGTAAAATGGTGGAAAGCATTCTTGTCTCAGGGTTATGAGGCTGAAATGGGTTTTGGGATGGGAGGTGCCTAGGCTGATGCAGGCTAAGCAGGAAACGCTCACTAAAGTGGTGGCAGTAGCTGTGATGTCACGGAGGGTTCTGAGGCCTAGGCCCTCCCCCTCTCCTCAGCCCAGCCCCATCTAATCGCGGGGACCCAGGAATCTGTAACTTGTGGCCTGGCCCTTCATGGCTGCAGAATGGGTTGGGCCTCCTGACCCTTTGTGTCCTCAGACAGCACCCAAGAAAACCTCATTTGGCTCGCTGAAAGATGAAGACCGGATCTTCACCAACCTGTATGGCCGCCACGACTGGAGGTGAGAGGGCGCCCTTCGCTGGGTGGTCCTGGGGCAGGGCCCCGCCTTCAACGCCCTCCCCACTCTGCCCAGGCTGAAAGGTGCTCAGAGTCGAGGTGACTGGTACAAGACAAAGGAGATCTTGCTGAAGGGGCCGGACTGGATCCTGGGTGAGGTCAAGACATCCGGCTTGCGGGGCCGTGGCGGTGCTGGCTTCCCCACTGGCCTCAAGTGGAGCTTCATGAATAAGCCCTCAGATGGCAGGTGTGTGTAGGGAGGTGGCCCTGGGGGTTGCAGGAGAAACCTTGGGGGTGGCCGTGGCTTTCCCGGGCCTCGGGGCTGTTTCCTGGGAAACTAAGAGTGAATGAAACATCGCCAGAGCTTAGGTAGGTGGGACCCTGTTCTCTCTGCGCTTCCTCGGGGGCAGCAGAAGCAACACAAGATTCTGGCCTCGGCAGACTCATTGGTCAATTCTGCCTTCTAATTATATAGCCTTGGGCAGTCTCCTGGGATTTTTGAACCTCTGTTTTCTTTTTTGCAAGTGGAAATTATATTGTGCAGAGATTAGAGAGTGTTCATATAGCTTTTGCCCCTCACATTGATCAGCGTGTAGAAAGCAAATCAGGGGCGCCTGGGTGGCTCAGTGGGTTGAGTGTCCAACTTTGGCTCAGGTCATGATCTCACAGCTTGTGAGTTCAAGCCCCGCATCGGGCTCTCTGCTGACAGCTTAGAGCCTGGAGCCTGCTTCAGATTCTGTCTCCATCTCTCTGCCCCTCCCCAGCTCACACTTTGTGTCTGTCTGTCTATCTGTCTCACTCTCTCTCTCAAATACAAATAAACATTAAAACTAAAAAAGAAAAGAAAGCAAATGATAAATGTCAGCTACTTCACCTCCTTTTGACCTCAGAGAGATGGTAGAGGTTCAGGAAGGTTCTTTGTGACCAAGAGCAGAATTTGGGCTCTTAGGAAAACACTAGGAGATGTTTGGACTGAGCAGAACAGAGATCTTTCCTGTGGTCACAGCCACCCAAAGACGGAACGGGCAGCGAGCTCGACGCCATTGGCGGTGAGCGAGCAGAGCCGCTAGGAGCACGTGGGGAGAACAGGGAGGGATTGGCTCCCGGAGGAGACATCTTTGAGGCTTCCTTGGGTGTAGCGGGGGGCGTGTGGTCGCAGGCCCAGCCCTGGCGGCCCCGTGGCCTCACGGATCTGCTGGAACCTACAGGCCCAAGTATCTCGTTGTGAACGCGGACGAAGGGGAGCCGGGCACCTGCAAGGACCGGGAGATCATGCGCCACGACCCCCACAAGCTGGTGGAAGGCTGCCTGGTCGGGGGCCGGGCCATGGGCGCCCGTGCCGCCTACATCTACATCCGAGGGGAGTTCTACAACGAGGCCTCCAATCTGCAGGTGGGAGAGGGGAGAGCCTAGTGGGGGTGGGGGGGTGCTTACTGGCGCAGTGCCTAGATGTCAGCACCGGGCCTGTGTGGGGCCCACCCGGAAGAGGAGTCCCCCCTGCCGCTTGCGGGGTTAATGGGCCGTGGCCCCCAGAGCCGCCTCCGCGCCGTCGATATCCTCCCAGGCCTCAGCTTGGGAGGCTCCCGGGCTCCGTGACTCCCGGGCCGGCGGTGGGCTCGTAGGCGTTTCCCGCAACAGCGTCAGGGGTTCAGCTGTTCTCAGCTCAGTGACGCCTGTGGTGACGCGTGCAGGGCCAGAGCCTCCGCCGTTGTTAGGCTCCCGGACGGCGGTGGCGAGGGACGCGGAGCAGCACCTGGGGCGGCGCCCGGCACGTAGTGGCGTCGTGTATAAGGTTACAACTCCGTGTGGAACAACACACCTCCAGGGTCTTGTCCTTTACTGCGGAAGTAGCACCTGCTGGCCGTAAAGACGGACACCGCACGCGCACACAGCTCCCAGAACACCCCCGCACACCTGCTGCCTGTGGGAAAGTGCTTGTTAAAACGCTCATTGCTTCCTCGGTCTGTCTTTTAAAAAGACATGGAGTTGAAGATTTGTTAAATGTCGTTATTACGAAAGTAGCGCACCTGTTGTAAAAACGCCCACCCTACCCCCCCCCGCCAGGACATCCTGTGCTTACGTCTGAAGGGAGCTTTTCCCCTGGGCTCTGGTGACCATGGGCTCCGTGGGCCTGTACCCCTCTCCGCCACACAGCGTCCCCAGGCTGGGGGGATGGCACCCTCCCTCTCCTGTCCCACAGGTGGCCATCCGCGAGGCCTATGAGGCTGGTCTGATCGGCAAGAACGCCTGCGGCTCGGGCTACGATTTCGACGTGTTCGTTGTGCGCGGGGCCGGGGCCTACATCTGCGGGGAGGAGACGGCGCTCATCGAGTCCGTCGAGGGCAAGCAGGGCAAGCCCCGCCTGAAGCCGCCCTTCCCGGCCGACGTGGGTACGACCCCGCCCGGGCCGGGCCGGGCTGCGGCCTGGGGAGTCTCCTCTGGCTCCAGGCCCCCACTGGTCATTCTCGGGATTTCGGAGTTCCTCCAGCACTGGGGGCTGGATGGAGAGTGGGGTGGTGACAACACAGAGGCCCCGACTGTCGTCCCTCACCCTGTCCCAGCCCTCACGTCCTCCCCGGCCCCCCAGGGAAGAGTAGAGGGGCGGAAAGGCAGGGAAGCTCCTGCTAGAGTTTGGGGTCCAGTGGGGGAGGGGAGTGACCGAAGGGTGAAGGGGGCTGTGCCACAGAGCAGACCCCACTGCTGGGAGCCCTGATCCGCCCTGCCCCCAACCTCCGGCAGCCACTGGTCTCTCACCCCGTTCCTCTACAGGAGTGTTTGGCTGTCCCACAACCGTGGCCAACGTGGAGACGGTGGCGGTGTCCCCCACCATCTGCCGCCGTGGCGGTGCCTGGTTTGCCAGCTTCGGTCGTGAGCGCAACTCGGGCACCAAACTGTTCAACATCTCTGGCCACGTCAACCACCCTTGCACCGTGGAGGAGGAGATGTCCGTGCCGCTGAAGGAGCTGATCGAAAAGCATGCCGGTGAGGCGTGGGGCCAACCAGGGCCGGAGGGGGACGGGGCGGCCATGAAGAGAGCCAGGGGGCCGGGGGGGCTCCTGAGGCAGCACTGGGCAGGGGCTGGCAGAGGTCCTGGGCTCAGGACTAGTCAGGTGTGGCGGGCCCAGCCCTGACCATCCGTCCTTTTGGGGGTGAACCGGCGCCCCAGGGGGCGTCATAGGCGGCTGGGACAACCTCCTCGCTGTGATCCCCGGCGGCTCATCCACACCGCTAATCCCCAAGTCTGTGTGCGAGACGGTGCTGATGGACTTTGACGCGCTGGTGCAGGCTCAGACGGGCCTGGGCACGGCCGCCGTCATTGTCATGGACCGCTCGGTAAGGGCCGCCCACGCTCCCCCCCCAGTCCCTGCCCCGCGTGCACCCGGGCACGCACCCCTCCCTGGGCTTCCTGAGAACTCTTTCCAGCTCTTGGATCCCAGCTTGTGTGGCCTGAGATACAGTCAAGTGGGAGGAGAGGATTGCCCTAGAGAGAGAACGCCGGCTGGGGTCTGGCCAGTGCCCGATGCCCAGGGACGGGGGAGGAGGTGGCCAGAACGCTGCTGGAACCGGGGGTCCGGGTGCCGCTGCTGGGGGCGCTGAGGCTCTGGCCCTGGGTGAGTCCTCACGGCCTCTCGCGCCCCCAGACGGATGTTGTGAAAGCTATCGCCCGCCTTATCGAGTTCTACAAGCACGAGAGCTGTGGCCAGTGCACCCCGTGCCGTGAGGGTGAGCACCCTGGGCGGGCGGGGGCCTTCCCTGTGGCTTACGCTGGGCCTGGGTCGGGCGGGCCCCGGACACCCGGTGGACAGCGGCTGCTTCCCAGCCTGCTCCAGCTTCTCTCAGCCCCCACTGCCCCCCGCCCCTCCCCCCCGGGGCCTGCACCCCTCGGGTGCGGTTCCCCGTATCCCAGCCGGGGTCATCGGGCCCTCTCTTGCTGCCACGGCTGCAGGTGTGGATTGGATGAACAAGGTGATGGCCCGCTTTGTGAAGGGGGACGCCCGGCCGGCCGAGATCGACTCCCTCTGGGAGATCAGCAAGCAGATCGAGGGCCATACCATCTGCGCCCTGGGTGACGGGGCCGCCTGGCCCGTGCAGGTACTCCCTGCCCTGCTGCAGGGCTCTGGGGTGGAGGGGGGGTGGTCGAGAGCCTAGGGTGTTGGGATTTTCCTTCCGCTTCACACAGCGTCCGCTACCCACCCTCAGGGCCTGATCCGCCACTTCCGGCCGGAGCTTGAGGAGCGAATGCAGAGGTTTGCCCAGCAGCACCAGGCCAGGCAGGCTGCCTCCTGATCCCGCTGCCCTGGGCCAAGGCCCATCTGTCCAGGTGGCTGGACAATAAACAAGTGCTGCCCGCCTCCTGCTTGCCTCTTTGTCTTCGCTCTGCCGCTGCCGCCTGTCCCCCAGGGAAGTTTGTTTCCCAGAGACAGCGGCTTCCCCGACCCCATGCGGGTCTCACATGGGGAGGGGGGACAGGTCATGTCATGAATCACAACCTGGCTTCCTGTGGGTCAGTCTGTCCTAGATGGTGGTGAGCACCTGTCCCTCAGTGCAGATAGCAGGGGTGGGGGCGGGGCTTTCCCGGTGTGATGAGGGCAGGCAGTGGCCTGGGGTCCAGACCCGGGCCTGGCCCTCTGGGGGCGTCTGCAGGATGGGAGCAGGGAGAACAGGGCCCCGTCTGCCCTGTGAGGCGGCGAGCAGCGAGAAAGGAGGCTCTGACTGGTCTGGTTGGGAAGTTTATTCTTCAGGGTTGGCGTGGGGTGAATTTGAGAGGGCGGGGGGCAAGGGAGCAAAGGTCTGCCGCGGGGCTGGGCACGGTGGGGGAGGGCGGTGAGCAGGGCCAGGCCGGCGCCCTTCTAGGCGCGGAGCTGGAGGGGCGCGCCGTCCAGCGGGTGCCACAGCTCCAGCCGGCAGTCGCTGCGGCCCAGGCACTCACACCAGTGCCGCTGGCGCTCCCCGCCGGCGCGGCTGCTCAGCTGCACCCCGCCTGGGTTGGGGAATGGGTCAGGAGCCACGTGGGAACCCGTTGCCGCCCACCCCCCGCCGCCCCGCTGCCCTGTATTCTCACCAATGAAGTCGTCAGCGGTGCCCAGGTCATAGTCCCATACGGACACCAGCAGCGTCTTCTGGGCCAGCTCCTCCCTTGGGCCTGCGTAGAAGAACTCCTGCAGGGGAGCGGGCGGCGGGTCCCTTACAGGCTCAGAAACAGGCTGAGGTGGGCGAGCCGCCCAGCTTAGGTGGGACTGAAGCAGCTCGCTGACCTCGCCGGCCCCGGGGCAGCCAGGACCGCCCCCACTGGAGCCTGGCCTACCTCATTGAACTCGGGGTTCAGGGTCTTCTTCCGGACACTGGTCTTGTATTTAGATCTCTTCCCCACATTTGGATGCAGGAAACTGGTTGGGAAGGATGGGGTCAGGGTAGGATGGGCCTGGAGAGGGGCTCTGGGGAGCCCCCACTGCCCACCTGCCCGTCCACCCTCCTGCACTCACAGGCGGACAAAGGGGTCCGAGTAGCCATTGGCGTCCATGGGGGCAAGGTGGGCGCAGCGCAGCACCCCCACCAGCAGGCCGCCCTGCTGAGAGCTGTAGCACAGTGACAGCAGGATGCGCCCACGCTCGTCCCCGGCCGTCTCGGTGTCCTCCTGCGGGGGAGGCTGCGGTCAGCCGGCCGCAGCCCAGAGCCCGCCCACCTGCCCGCCCCCCGGTGGGCTTCGCCCGGATGCGACAACTCGGAGCTGGCCGCAGAGAAATCAAGGACCAACAATTCAGTGTCACGGCTTTCCAAAAACAGTCCCTGGCCCGGTGCCCTGGAAGGGAACTTTTCGGTCAGCTGTACCCTCCAGGGCCTGAGAAGGGGAGGGGCTCGCTGAGGCCATGTGACTGGTCAGCTCGGTGCATCTTCCTCATGGAGGGAAGGTGCTGGCGTCAAGGCCGCGGACATGTGAGGAGCTTCCCGATGGCCTCTCACTAAGTGCCCATCACCGCCCTGCCCTGTGTCACAGAAGCAGCTCCGAGAGGCTGTTCTCTACCTGATGCCATGCGGGTCACCCCTCCCCCCCCAGGGGACCAGACTGAGTGTCCTTTGCCACCCACAGCCCCTGGTGCTTGCAAAGGGCTTGAGAGGATGCTGTGAAGGGTGTGCTTCTCCCACACTGAAGCGAGTGCTGTGTGCAGGGGTGTGCCGTGCTCGGTGCTGTGCGCTGTGGTGCCACCGTGTGTGGGGCCTGCGACAGGAAGTGCCCTCAGGGTGCCTGTCCCGCCTGGGTAGGACTCCAGCCTGGCCTTGGCTGACTGGCGGGCGCAGCAACATGCGGCTCCACCAGGGGGCAGGGCAGCAGCACCTGGCGAGCTGGGGAGGGCCTGCCGTCATTGGCACGGGGCCCCCTGCAGTCACCTCTGCCTGCTGGCAAGGGCCTATCTCTGCTGCAGGCCTCAGGAGTGGCACCCCCAATGCCCCATCCTGCTGTCCATTCTCTCCTGCACGTTGACCCGCCCTCCCAGCTGGGGCTATGGACGAGTCCCACCAGTTTCGGCCTCTGCTTCAAGCCAGGCTTTATCTCTGCCCCCCGAGGGCCTTGACTGTCCCGGTGCCCAAGAGCTGCTCTGGGCTGCCCTGGCCGGGGAGTCGCCGGGTCCCCCCACCCCCCGCCCAGCCACTGGGGCCTGGCTGTTCCCCTGGGCCTCGAGTGCTAGGGCCGATGAGACAGATGGCCTCAGTGTCCCCAAGCCCACCTGGGCCTGGACCCACCCTCTCAGCCCACCTCAGGGCCTGCCTGAGGCGCGTCAGCCTGCCCCCCAGGCCTGCCCCCCAGGCCTTGCTTGGTCCCACCATCCTACCCACCTCCTCATACAGCGACATGCCACGGGCAGTGTCCAGGCTCTTGGGCCTCTTGGTCTGAAGGAGCAGAGAGCTTGGTCACCTTGGCCAGACACTGCCCGGGGTCCCCCTCCTCGCTCCGCTCCTTCACAGCTCCCCCGCCACACGGACCCCGGTCCCGCCCCAGGCTGTGTCAGCCCCACTCACCGGCTTCCGCTTCTCCAGACACACATCGAAGCTCCTGGCGCGGTTGGGCACCAGCCTCCTCAGGGGCACCCGAAGCTCCCCCAGGGGAGGCGCCCGCCGCCGTCGCCGCAGCCGTGGGTCCTCACACACACACAGCCTGCCGGCCGCCCAGGTCAAAACTGGCCAAGTAAGCCCCCCTCCAGCCCCCCCACGCCTCGGCCCTGCCCCTGGCAGCCCAGGCCGGGTCCCGGTCCTCACCGCAGTGTCTTTCGCCCAGCATCCTGGCGGGTGAAGCCGTGATAGGTGAGTGTCTCCTCCCAGACAGGCCCCCGTGTGCCCCGAACCGTGCGAGTCCGCAGCTGGCTGGCCTGGGGGCCAGGGAGGGGGATCAGGACCCCCCTGGGCCCCAGGGCTCCACCCTGGCTCACCTCCCTGGCGGGTCCATGCCTGATGTCCAGGCTTTGGGGGGGGGGGCAGGGCAAGGCAGGGGCAGGTGGGTGGTCCAGGCTGGGGTGCGGCCAACAAGCATCAGGAGGGGCCCGGGTCTTGCCCTCACCTTGCTGGCTCCTGGCAGCAGATTGGCTTTGACATAGGTGTCCACAGAGCCTGAGGCTGGCGGCTTGAGACCCTGAGAAGAGACCGCGAATGAGGGGCAGGACTGCGGCCCGGGCCCCGCGCCCGCACACCCTCGCCCCCATCCTCACCTTGGCCCGGTGAGCCGTGCAGTGCAGGGCGCTGTTGTCCGCATCGAAGAGCAGCGTGAACTCGAGGGTGCCCAGGGCAGCTAACGGGAGGCGGTGGGCAGGGTCAGCTCCTGCCTCTCCCCCCACCCCAGCCCCTGCCCTGCCCCTCCCTGGTCGGATGCTGGCGATGCCCCAAACCCCACCCTGGCTGGGCCAGGCCAGGAGTGCTCCCCTGTCCCCTGTTCCCACTCACTGCTGTCATCCGAATCTCCCTCTGGCTCTGGCTCGGCCTGCTGCCGGGGGGCAGGCGTCACTGCAGGGTGTGGGTCTGGGGTGCGCAGGGTGTGCTTAGCGAAGGGGTAGAAGTGCGGGAAGTAGTCGGAGATGAGGTGGATGGGCCGGATGGGGCCGGGGCTCACGTTGATGGCCATGTGCTCCTGCATGCTCACCCGCTGCGGCCGGCCCCGGCTCCCTGCGGCAGTGCCCGCCGCCATGGGGGCTGGAATGTGGGGGCGGGGACTCAGAGAAGCCCCCACAAACTGGGGGCAGGGGGCAGGCAGCGGGCCAAGGAGCCAGGGTGAAGAGGCATCCCTGAGGGCGCCGAAGGGGATCTCGGGGTGGCAGCCAGGACCTGAGGACAGAATGCAGGGTGAGAGTAGGTGGGGTGGGGGAGAAGCGGGGGGCTCCGGCCTGAAGGAAGGCCCCCGTGTGCTCTGTCAGGCCGCTGGGCTACTCACCGCTCCGGGAGCTCCTCCACCCGGTGCGGTTTGCCGAGTATAAGCTGGGCTGAGATGACCCTGGAGAGCAAGACTTGCGCACAGGGCCTCCCAGAACCGGCGAGGGAGGGGGAAGGGGCGGGGCAGAACCGAGCGGCCACCTCTGTGCCCTCAACCCCAAGGGTCCCTTGGGGCCGGGCCTCCCTCCTCCCTCGTCCCCCCTTCACACCGTCAGAGTTATTTTTACCGCCATCAGGCGCCCTGCTCCCAAGGGAGGAGGCTGGAGGGCCAGAGGCGACACAAGGGGTGCGAAGTGTGAGGGGCAACGGGAGGGGCGCGTGAGGGAAGGGACAGGTGAGGCGGGAGGGAGGCAGGGGGAGGGGTCACACGGGGAGGTGTGTATAGGGGTGGGTAGCAGTGTGGGGGGCACTTTGGGAGCTGTGGAGTGGGGAGGGGGCCCAGGGAGGAGACGAGGAGGGGGAGGGGGGAGGAGGAGGGCACCCACAGTCTGGTCCTCTTGTGGCTCCAACTTTTTAAAACATGAATCCCATCACGTCGCACCTCTCTCCCCCTCTCCCGGCCTGGAACAAAATCCTGACCCGCCATGAGACATGTCCCCCTTGGCACCCCACGGCGGCCCGAGTGGCAGGGCCTCTTCCCCGCTCTCTGAATTGCTTATTGCTTCTTCCAACACCCCGAGCCTTGTGCACGTGCTGCTCCTGCTGCCCAGACGTCCCCACCTTGCCCTCCGATGTGGCCTGCTCTTGCTCACCTTTGGTTTCAAGGTCATCCTGTGGGGGAACCTGGCTGGCCTTTACCTGCTCAACCTTCCCTTCTCTCTCTTCCCAGCAGTCCCTTGGGGACCGACCTTTCAATAGTCACAGTCTGGGAGGCTCACCCTCTTCCCCAGGCCTGTGTCCCCAGCCCCTGCCGACCAGTGATTTCCAAATACAGCAGGCCACGCAACAGGCTCAGGGAGGCCCAACGAAGTACAATTCTGGGCCGAACGGCCAGAGACAGAAGCTTTGTTTTCTGTTGATGGGATTCTGTTGCCCTCTCCTTACTTCTCATCCCTGCAGAGTAGAGATTCTCTAAAAGTGAGGCCAGCACAGTAGCAAGCACAGTAAGAAAGAGTGCCCCCTGAGCCCCTGGATCCAGCCATGCCTGAAGCTGGTCCATCTCGAGTTTCTCACCACTCCTCTTTTGGCAAAATCAGCTAGTGGGGGGTAGTTTCCCATCATGTGTCCTGGCTAATATTGTCCAATCCACCATGACAAGGTCACATGGCTTTACCCCCTCTCTCTGGTCTACATCATGGATGCATAATTCCACTATTAGCTGTGATTAATGATGTACAATCACATGATTATCTGTGTGGCCTGCTCTGAGGTCTTCCCTGGAATTGAGTCACCCCAGAGGGCAGGGTGGCATCTGGCTGGTCTGAAGATGCGGCCCCAGCACAGTACCTGGCGTGTGGCAGGAGCTCGGCGTGTTGAAACTTTATAGTAACACGGCTCCTCTTTGGATTTCTGCAGCCTGGCATGGGGACAGCTAGACACAGAGGAGAGAACACGAGATGCATCTGGGCTCTGGAGGCAGGGCCGGCTTGGCTCAAATCCTAGCTTGGGGTGACCCCTCCAGCCCAGGACCTGAGCCTCAGTATCCCCCATCCAAAGGGGCTAAGATACGCCTTCCTGAAGCAAGGTGTCTCTTCTCTCCGAGCCCCAGTCTCCCCAGCCGGGGCCAGCACTGGCCCCCCTCGGGGCTGTGGTCAGGCCCAAGCGCCCATAGGCAGTAAGCACTCACTGTAAGTGCCCACTACTCAGTAGGGAACACTGTGACTGGGCAGAGGCACCCCAGCCAGGAGGCCAGCTGTCCCATGGAGTCCGCCCAAGATCAGGGCCCCAGTGCACGAGAGGCAGTTGCCACAGAACTGGTAAAGGCGCTTTATTGAGTCCTGGAAGGGAGCTGGCCTAGCAGGCGGAAGGAAGGGCACTGCTTCCGGCCAGGCCTTCAGCCCGTGGACCTCCCAGGGAGGGCCAGGCGGGGCTGGTAGGCCCCGGGCGCCAGCAGCTGCAGGGTGAACTCTGTGATGACGGCCGTGAGGCCCCAGACACGGTGCGGCCCGTGCAGGAAGACGGGCAGTGTGTAGCGGAAGTGGCCATGCTGGCAGAAGTGGGTGTAGCCTTGGTTCTGCGCCTGCAGCAGGTGGGCCAGGGGCAGCGCGAACACCTCGTCCACCTGTGGGCGGGAGGCAGGGAGAGGGGAGACAGGGGACTTGCTCCTGCAGCCCCCCCTGGTTGGAACGAGCTGCCCCTTCCCCCCACTCACCTCCTCGGGGTTGGGCTTGAGACTCTGGGGATCCAGCGGGCCCACACCGGCCAGCACTGGCACCACGGTGGTCTTTTGCTGGGGCAGGAAGATGGCAGGTGGTCAGGGGAGGCGTGGCCTTGGGGGGCTTTGGGGCTGGGGAGGGGGGCCTGAGAGGAAGACTCCTAGCTTACCATCCAGAGGTCAGGTCTCCCTGGCCCCTGACCTTGAGCTCGCTCCAGCCACGCTAACTACCAGGCCCCTCAAACTCACTAGAGCTATGCAGTCTCCAGGCTTTTGCAGACTGTTCCCTCCACTTAGAATAATCTTCCCTGACTTTTACTGCCCTGGAATCTCCCGCTTGGCATTCAGTCCCTGCCTACCCTGGGAAGCCTGCCCCCCCCTCCACCAAGCTGGGCCCCCTCCAGCCCAGGACCTGAGCCTCAGTATCCCCCATCCAAAGGGGCTAAGATACGCCTTCCTGAAAGGCTGTGTGGGGACGGAACATGACTGCCAGGCAGGACCAGGAGCTCCACCAGAGGCCGGGACCACTGTCCTTGTCCCTGGTGGTGGCCTCAGGGCCTGGCAGCCTTACCTGGTCGTACACAGGCTGCAGGATGCCCCACACATGCTCCTCGGGCACAGTAAGGCCCAGCTCCTCTCGGGTCTCCCTCAGGGCCGTGTGTACTACGTCCTGGTCAGTGTGGTCACACTTGCCTCCTGGGAAACTGAACAAGCACAGGTAGCCTGGTCCTTGGTGTGTTGGAGCCATGGCAGGGGAGGTGACAGCTGTGGCAAAGAGCTGATGACCCACCTAAGCATCTTTCGTCTCTGCCCCTAGTTTGCAGTGAGGCCTCGGGCAAGGACCTCTCCGGGTTGTTTACCTCCTTAAACGATAGGGGTAAGAGGGAGGCCCTGGGGCTCACACACTCAAGTTTTGCTTATGGTGGTCCCGGTGGCGCTATGACGCTAGCGTGTCCCTAATTCCGGACGGGGACGGGGGCGGGACCAGGGCGGGAAGCCAGGCAGCGCCCCCCACCCGCGAGCTTCGTAGACTCCAGGACCCGAATCTCCAAAGTTGCCGGCAGGGGGCGGGGTCTGCCTTTTTAGAAACGCGACACAGCTCTGAGAGGTGTCCCCGGCCTGAGATGGTGCGGGACGCGCTTCAAGGGGTCCGGCGTGGCGTCCGGGCTGGGGCGGACCCCATGGCGCCAGCCTCAGGGCGCGGCTCTCCCTAAACCCATTCCATAGAAGCGGAAACCCAGGCTCGGACAGGCAAAGCGCCTTGCTCGGGTCCATGAGGTCTCCGGGATTCGGCGGCCTCCTCCCAGAAGAGCCAGGAGCTTCCGGCCGTGTACCTGACGTCACCCTTGTGCCTCCCGACCAGGCGGCTGGACCGCAGCGTGTAGAGCAGCGCTGGGACCCCGCGCACCGAGCACAGAGGCACCAGCACCGCGGCCGCCGCGGGCCGCGCGCGGAGCCGGGCAGTGGCCCCTGCCAGCAGCCGCCGGCAGCGCCGCTCGCCCTCGGATGACAGGCAGTCAGGCGGCATGTCCGTCCGGGCGCACCCGGGACACCGCGGGAGCCCCGCCAGGCGGGGGAAGGGGCGGGGCTACAAGCGCTCCGGGTCTCCGGGGAAGCTGGGCGGGGCCGTGGGAGGAGTCTCCCCGCCCCTTAGAGGCTCCGTAGCTCCATAGACAGGGCCCTTGGGGGCGGGGCCCGCTCAAGAGGCGGGACTTCGTCGGGGCGGGGCGGGGCTCCAGGTCAGAGGGCTGTGGGCAGGGCCGAGGGAGTGGCCTCGTCTTGAGCTGGTGCGGCGGTTCCGGAAGGGGCGGGCCCCTGTGTCTTAGGCTTCCGGCAGAAGGGGGCGATCTGGGCGGAGGGCGTAACTGGCATTGGTGGTCTGGAGGGAGGGAGTCAGAGCGCCGGGAGTAGCTCGCTTTACTCGAGTCTCTGCAGCTTCCGGACCCGGCTCTGTGACATCTGGGTTCGGGAGTCCGGGCGTCAGGCTTCGAGGCTTCGCCGGGTCCCGCGTCCCTCCACGCCCGCGTGTGCCCGTTCCCTTTCTAAGGACCTCACGCGAAGTGCTGCAGGATGTTCGGAGACGTTTGGGGCGTCCACGGGGCGCTCCTCCCAGAGTCCGGCGACGTCAGGGGCTGCGGCAGGCGTGCCCAGCCCGGCCCCTCTCCGGACCCCTTTCCTGGTTCGCTGCGCCCTCCCGCTCCAAGGGCCTCACTCCATACCCAGGCCATTGCCCTGCTTTTCCCACCGCTGGGAGCTTGTCTTCCCTCCTCCCCTTCCCTCTCCTTCACAATTTCTACTCCTTCGGGTGTAGGTTTAAATGTCAGTTTATATGGAAGCTGTCCTGCCTCGAGTCTTGATTGGATTCTCCAGTCTCTCCCCCTGTCCCCCACCTTGGGCTGGCCCGTGTGTTCACTGCCCCCCATGGTTCTGCGTCCCTCCAGACCCTGGCGTCTCGCGGGCCAGGCCACCCCGGTCCTGTGCACAGCGCCTATCGCGGAGTGGCTGGTGTCACCATGCTTCACATTGACTTTGATCAGGTGCCTCTTTGAGCTGCGGTTTCAGTCCTCATCTGGGCACAGACGGCCGGGAGCAGAGCCTGCAGCCTCATGCACAGCCCTGTCCCTTGGCTGGTGTTGGCGTCTTTCCCATCACTGTGCTCCCAGCAATACCCACCAGCATTGGACAGAGCTTTGGGGTGTCTGCAGCCCAGTCTCTGGAGTCTGGGCGTTCCTGAGTCCTTCCACCCCGACCCTTGAGGACAGAAGGGCTCTGACTGACTACTCATGCCAAATGGTTTAATGTTGGAGGAAAGGGAGGGGTAAAGCAGGGTTGAGAGGAGTCACCCTAAGACCGAAGGGGCATGTTGGGAGGTGGGGGGCCTGGTTCCAAGCCTGGCACCTTCTCAGCCTTGCTGTGACTCTGGGCAGGTAACCTTCCTCTCTGGGCTTCCACCTGTTCTGCTATCCTTGAGGGAAGAGGGCCTCTGCAGAGGTGAGGCAGGAGGGGTGGTATTCAGGGTAAGAGGAGTCTGTGCATAGGGCTCTCATCATCACTGAGGGTCCTGGACAGGCCCCAAGCACATGGCAGTGGGGGACAGGAGCCCCAGCCTAGCTGGGAGGGGCAGGCTCTCCTGATCTCTATCAACCTGGATATTGGGGAGGGGGTACGGTGTTGGCCGCGCCCTTGGGATCCTGAGGGGGCTTGAGGCTCCAGGGTACAGGCCCTGGTAGGGGAGGGGCTGGTAGGTGGCTGGGGCCAGCAGAGCCTCAGGGGGGCCCAGCAGCTGATGGTGCAGCCGGGCGGAGGTCCTGGAGTTGGAGACCGGAGCATTGTTGGGATCTGAGGGAGGGCATGGTCTGAGTGGACCCCAGACCTTCCCACATCCTCAGCCTCCCCGGTTCCTTCCCTGCTCCCATCGCAAGTCGCCCCCTCTTGGCCGTTTCTCTTGCGCTTCCCTGTCTGTTCCCTCTTCCCACCGAGTCTTGGCTATCCAAACCCTTCCCGTTCCTCAAGGCCCAGCTCCGGGGCCATTTCCTCCAGAAGCCCATCTGACTCCTCCCACCCCTGCTCTTGGCACCTGGTCCCTCTCCCCTTCTCTGTGCCCTTGGCCCCAAATCGTCTCAGAATTCTCTGCCTCCTCCTCTTTGTCCACACAGGTGCCCAGCGGGCTTGCCGGACACGCCGAAGCCCTTCCCGGAGGCCCCGGTCTCCTCGCTTCCTGCGCACCATGCAGGCTCTGGCCCCACTGTCTTGGGCCTGCGGGCTCACCTTCCCCGCCCCCTGCAGAGCCCTTCAGCAGGCAGGGGCCGAGGCTGCTGTGACTGCGGGTCGGGACTCTGAGCAGGCCTCGTGGAGGGACAGTCCTGAGGATGGGACAAACAGGAGTGGAGGCTGAGGGTCGTGATCAGTCAGACAGTGGAACCCCAGGAGCAGTCAGTGGGCACGAAGATGAGAGAAAGCAGGAGCCGGGGCCTTAGGAGATGGTGCAGATGGGGGTGAGGGGCTGGGCGGGGGCGGCCGGGCAGAGCTGCCAGGGGCCACACGGTACCAGGAGTCCGAGTCGCTCTCCCTAAAGCCCTTGGCAAAGGGGTTGCTGGCGATTTTCAGCTGGGTGATCTGCAGAGGAGAAAGTGCAGTTACGGGCCAGCCCTGAGCCAGGGTGAGGCTGTGGGGCCCCAGGTTCAGCCCCCTGTCTTTCCTGAACCCCCCAATCAGGAGGCCCTGGGCCCTCAGCCCAGGAGCCATAGAGCCGGTGGGCCTGAAGGCAGGGCAACGTCCGAGGGCAGACATCGTAGGGACAGTCCTAGGGAAGGAGAGCAGAGCGAGGCTCTGTGCACATGTGGGAGCTCAGAACTTTGGGCCTCAGTCTCCATCCCTGTGAAATGGGCTGGCAGCTGCCTTGTGAGCCATGGCCCAACGCACCCGGTGGTTCTGGTAGGCAGTCACGGCCGTGAACTGGGTCTCCGCGAAGACGAAGGACTTGAAGTTCTCGTGGGCATAGCGCTCGCTGCCCTCGCGCGGGTCCACGAGGACCACGTGGAATCGGGGCTGGTAGCGGTGCATGGAGTTGAGAATGATCTGTGCGGGGTTGCGGAGGGCAGGGTTCGGGGTGGGGAGCAGGAGCGAGCCCTCCCTGGGGCTAAGCCCTTCTCTCCG
Organism: Mungos mungo; assembly: GCA_004023785.1. Classification (NCBI taxonomy): domain Eukaryota; kingdom Metazoa; phylum Chordata; class Mammalia; order Carnivora; family Herpestidae; genus Mungos; species Mungos mungo. The sequence continues at coordinate 469,218 of PISW01000730.1, read as the reverse complement.
GGGCAGAAAGACTGCCTGTCTTACAAGGGGGGCGCGGAGTCTGGTCCCGGGAGCCTACGGTTCCGCATCAAGGGCCCTTCTGTGTCGGAGCGTTTTGCCACTTTGCCTTCTCTCACCTCACCCCTTCCGAAATATCCAGAATCTGACCGCCTCTCCCACCCACCCCCGCCTCCTGGCCAGTCTCCCTGCCTCCATCCAGCTACGCTGTCTACACTCCACACAGCAGCCCCGGGGAGCTGCCGCGTGTCACCCGCTGCTCGGAACCGTCCTGAGGCACCACACGGAGTAAGAGCCAGAACCCTCTCCACAGCCAACGGGCCCCGCGGCTCAGCCCTGGCTGACATGGGAGGTCTCTCTCCTCCCATCTCCCCTGCACACCCCGTCCAGCCACGTGGGGAACCTCCTTGCCCTTCTCCCAACGGGCCCAACGTTCTGCAGCCTCAGGGCCTTTGCACTTGCTGTTCCTACCCCTGCAACAGCTCCCACTTCTGCTCGCACAACTCCCTTCTGCATTTCCTTTACTCCTCTCTTCAAATATTGCCTCGGCAGCTTCCGAGCCCCTTGAGCCGACAGCCACCTCTGTCTCAGCCCCCCTCCCTTGTTCCTTTCCCCCATCTTGTGGGCATTGGTCACCATCTCAGACATTGCACACAGCGTCCTCTGGTTTCTCTGCTTACCATCTGCCCCCTATCCTGGCTGGTGAGCCCCATGCAGGCAGCGATCTTTGTTTGACAACGTGGCAACCGTTGCGTGTGCCTGAACCTACCCTGGGCCTGGCCCATGGGCGTTCCATGAACACTGTCTACAGGAGGACCGTGTTTGCTGGAACACTCACGCCTCCAGCCCGTGTCCACAGCTGCCTGGACCGTCCCCTCTGCCGCCCAGCCCCTGGCCGGGTGAACGTGGCCCCCAGCGTTGGCCATCAGTAGCGGGTGGGCACCAAAGCCACAGCCAGCCCTGGCTCCGTCGGGCCCCCGTGTCCCCCGCCCTGCCCCCCCGACTGTGGCCAGGGCCTCACGTGGCCGTTGTCGTCCAGCAGATTGTTGGTCAGCTTGAGCTTGTCAAAGGACACAATCTGGCGCATCCACTGCGCGCCCTTGGCCGGCGAGTCTGGGTGAAAGTGCACGCGGCCGGGCGTGGCCGGGTCCGCTTTGCCCGCCACCAGCCAGGCCGAGCTGTGAAAGGCGTACCTGGGGGGCAGAGCAGGTGGGAAGGGTGCCTCATCTGCACCCCACGGCACCTCGTCTGCTGTCCCTGCCCTGAGGCTGGTGGGGCGGAGGGGCTGTCCCCACCTCACACCCGAGGAACCCGAGACTCCAAGAATGCTGTCTGGCCTCGAGCTCCCGGTGGCTGTGCTGGGCTAGCGCCCCCCCCCGCCCCGCCCAGGCTAGCCCCCCGCCTCCCTGCCCAGGCTAGCTGCCCCTCCCAGCCCAGGCTAGCCCCCCTCCCTGCCCAGGCTAGCCCCCCCTCCCTGCCCAGGCTAGCCCCCTCTCCCTGCCCGGGCTAGCCCCCTCTCCCTGCCCAGGCTAGCCCCCCTCCCTGCCCAGGCTTGCCCACTGCCCGCCGGAGACCGCCGGCTGCCCTGAGTTGGGCTCCCCACGGGTGGGCCGCCCCGACACTGCTCCGACTGGCCCCTGGCTGGCCCCGGGGCCCAGGCCGGGGTCTCCTTCCGGGTCCCGCCCCCAGACCTGTATCTTTTGTCGTCCAGAGGCACGAAGTCCATGAGCAGGGCGTAGTCGGCCAGCGTGTCCATGCCCAGGATCTTCACCTGGAAGGTGGGGAACATCCTTCTGCAGGAGGGCGGGGCTCAGCGGCCCCGAACGTGGCCCTGCACGGCCCCCCCCCGCCCCCGTCCCCGCCACGCCCACACCGGCCGCTCACACCTGCCCGCCTTGGTGACAATCATCTCTGTGCCCAGCTGGTGGAATTCTTCCCACAGTGCCTTCATCTCCAGCTGAACCGTCACACCCGCCACACGTGGGTTCTTGGGGCCCTGCTCGCTGGGCTCAGCCGTGGCCTGGGTGCCGGCGGGAGGGCCCGACGGCAACGGCGAGTCCAGCCGGGGCCCCCAGCCGGAGCCGCTCAGGGGGTAGGGCTCTGAGGATGCCAGTGCCCCGAGGCCGGGAGAGAGGAAGGCTGGGGAGACAGGATGAGAGTGTGGGCCTCACCCCCGTGCCGCCAAGCCTGCGCTCGTCCTTCAGGCTGCACCTAGGGGGGGCCCCTTCCTCCAGGAAGCCCTCCCTGACTGCCAGGCCTGTGTTCCCATCGTATCCCTGGCTGGGTATCACTTCATGAGGTAAATGCTGACTTCAGCCTCCCGGAGGCCACGGACAGGAGCTGTCTGGCTCCCCAGGGGAACTTCGAGGCATCGAGTGGCCTTGTGGCCTTGAGCAAATGGTTCCGTCTCTCGGAGCCTCAGTTTCCATATCTGTCCCAAGGGTTCTTAATGTCTGCTTCCCAGGGCTGACGTGAGGATGTGTGAGGGCACACACAGTGCCTGACACACGGCAGACCCTTCGGAAACGACACCCGTTATGATGGTAGGACCTATGAGGCCGTGGGGCTGGGGACTGGGCGTCTTCGCTCCGCGGAGAAGCTGGTGCCTAGTCCCGCCCAAGGAGAGCTGAACGGAGGGAGGGACACCCATGTCTGCCTCCAAGACCTGCCCAGACCCTTCCTCCCGAAGCTCGTCCTCGTGTCTTTCTGCTCCGGCCTCCTCACTTTCTTCTAGACGTTCCATTTCTTTCTTTCTTCTTCTTTTTTTTAATGTTTATTTATTTTTGAGAGAGGCAGAGTGTGAGCAGGGGAGGGGCAGAGAGGGAGGGAGACACGGAATCTGACGCAGGCTCCAGGCTCCGAGCTGTCAGCATAGAGCCCAACACAGGGCTCGAACCCATGAACTGTGAGATCATGACCTGAGCCCAAGTTGGATGCTTAACTGACTGAGTCACCCAGGCGCCCCATAAACATTCCATTTCTTGATGTGCAATCCTGGCATGAGCCTTGGGCAGAAGTTTTGCCACCCTCTACCCTCTAAAAAAAAAAAAAAAAGAACCAAACCCTGGGCGCCTGAGTGGCTCGGTCTGTTGAGCATCCGACTTCGGCTCAGGTCATGATCTCATGGTTCATGAATTCGAGCCCCACGTCGGGTTCTGTGCTGACAGCTCAGAGCCTGGAGCCTGTCTTCAGATTCTGTGTCTTCTCTCTCTGCCCCTCCCTGATTCATGCTCTGTCCCTGTCTCTCAAAAATAATAAATATTTTTAAAATTTTAATAAAAAATTTAAAAAACACATTCTAACTAAAATAAGATACTACTTTATGCCCATATCACAAAGAAAAAAAAAAAGAAAACAAATTGCAAGTGTTGGTGAGACTGTGTGAGGATTGGAACCCTGTGCATCGCTAATGGGGCACAAAATGGCACTGCTGGGAAAAAACAGAATGAGCGTATGGTCCGGCCGCTCCGCTTCCGGGGATTTACTGAGAGATGGAGAATTTCACAAAAGGAACTGAGAGCAGGGGCCCGACCAGAGGCGTGGCCATGAGCCTTCACAGCAGCAGTACCCCGACAGCCCAAAGGTGAGAGCGCCCCGGTGTCCAGTGATGGATGAGCAAGACGCGGTCCGTGCAGACAATGGAATGTTCTTCAGCTCTAAACAGGAAGGAGATTCTGCAGCATGCTGTGACCTGGATGGACTTGAGGACATTGTGCTGAGTGAAATAAGCTAGACAAATCCTGTGTGCTTCCATTTGTGAGAGGTCCCGACAACAGTCAGCTTTGCAGACGGAAGGGAGAACGGTGGGTGCCAGGGATGGAGGGAGGGGGACGGAGAGTGAGCGTTTCATGGCGACCGAGTTTCAGTTTTTCAAGATGCAAAAGTTCTGGAGGTGGATGGTGGCGACGGCTGCAGAGTGAATGTCCTGAAACCACTGAACTGTACACAAATGGCCAAAACGGGGGGCGTCGAGGGGGCTCAGTCAGTTAAACATCCGACTTTGGCTCAGGTCATGATCTCACGGTTCGTAGGTTCGAGCCCCGCCTTGGGCTCTGTGCTGACAGCTCAGAGCCTGGAGCCTGCTTCAGATTCTGGGTCTCCCTCTGTCTCTGCCCCTTCCCTGCATACACTGTCTCTTTCTCTCTCAAAAATAAATAAACATTAAAAAAATTTTAATGGCCAAAATAATAATTTTTATGTTATGTGTATTTTACCAGTTAAACATTAAAACTAGAAAAAAAAATCCTGAAAAATGGACTGTTAGTTTCTAGGAGCCCCCACAAGTGGCCAAGACCCAGCAGACCTGAGGTCCCCTGGGCAGAGGTGGATTTTGGTGTTGTATGGATGGATGGATGGATGGAGGGACAGAGGGATGGGTGGAGGGAGATTCCCGGGGTGGTCTACACATAATGAGCTCACAGGCGGGCAGCGCCTGGCCAGAGCTGGTGCATAGTAGGTGCCTCACTGGAGTGGGGGGCTCAGGGCCTGTGGCCCTATATTTAGCAGTCTTGAAGGCCATGTATGAAAAGCCCGGGAGTGGGCGGGTCTCTCTGAGAGGGAGGGACCGCAGGTCTGCATACCCCACAGGGGTATGAAGGGTAGATGGGCTGATGTCCCCCACCACCTGGACCTGCTCACCATCTGGGCAGCTGCCCATCCTTGGCTGCCCTGCTGGGGCAGGTCCCTCATCTGGGTAACCAATGCCAGCCCCCAGGGTCCCTGGGTCCGCAGGGGAGCCGCTCCCTTAGCCTGGGGGCCTTCACGGCCTGGTCCCTGGCTCCTGAGTCTTCTATGAGCTCACCCCCTGCCCATCTTGGTCAAAGTGCCACCCGAGTGCCCTCAGAAACTCAGGAGGGGCTGCCCTCTGCCCGGGTTCTCTAGAAGCCGGCACCCCTTGCGGTCAGGAATTGACAATTTCCCACAAGCATGGAGTCAGGTCTAGAGGGGAAGTTAGAGACTTCCTGTCCAGCCCCTGACCTTGATACTCAGTGGGTGAGGCCCAGCGAGAGGAAGGGACAGCCCCGAGGTCACCCATGCCTGAGAAGGCTTTCCCTTCCCAGAAATGGTTCTGTACCCCCGCCCATCAGCACCCCCATATCTGTACATGGGAGGCTGTGAGGCCATCGGCCCTGCCCTGGGGGGGTCTGAGCCTTAGCGGGCGGTGTCCCTGCTCCACCCTCTCGCCTAAGACCTGGATCCAGAGGGATGTCCTTGGTCACCACACCCAGACCCTGCCCCGCCCCGTTCACCCTGGAGCCTGAGCCCAGTCGTGGGGCCACCCGGGCTGCATACACCGTACCTGCCATGGACACAGCCTGGACGTTGGCTCCCGGAGAAGTCCTGCGGGGCCGGCTGTGGCTGTCACCTGAGGGGCTCCTGCCTGCTGGGAGGGTGGTCAGGCGCTCCCGGTCCCCTGGCCCATTCGGCGGCACAGCTCAGTTCTGCAGGACCGTGCCTCCCTCCGAGCGATCACTCACGTCTTGTCCTCCACCGGAGCCAGGCACCTGGTCTCTGCAGGCGGGACCCCGGCTCCAGACCACCCCCAGACTGGACTGCAGGAGACGCCGGCTGGGCTCGTCAGCCCCGGGCGTGGCGCTGCGTGGGAGGGGGGCAGGTGGGAGCTCTGACGTTGCAAAGCCACCTCTCCCCCTCCCCACTCCCTCCTCCCCCAGCTAGGAGACGCCCCCTCCCTTCCCCCCCTGCCCCCCGCCACTGATCAATGGGCCTAGGCGCAGGGTGGGGGCGCCTTTCGAGGACCCGCTGGGTGGTCCGCAGGGGCCCAGGTCCAGTGACTGGAGGGCTGGGCAGCGAAAGGGCCTGGGGGAGGTTGGAGAGGCGGCAGTAGCCACAGGAGCTTGGGGGCTGATGGCAGAGGTGGTGCCCTCTCACCGGGGCCCCGACCCCTGACCTGGGGCTGCTCCTGGCGTGGCGCCGCCCGGGAAGCTGGGAAACACAAGGGAGCAGCGTCAGCAGGTGCTGGCAGAGGCAGGGCCCTGGACAGGGTGGCAGGAAGCCCGGTCTGGGGCCCCCTCGTCTGTGCAGTGCAGATGGATTCCTGACAGCCCCGTGCCTCAGTCTCCCAACTGCGGTAAGTGCATAATCTCTTCTATGGGATAGACAGCAGAGGTGTGTGGGGCGGGCGTCTGCTCTGCCCACAGGTCAGTCTGTTCTCTGCGGCCCGAGCTGGCACCTTCTCCAGGCTGCCCCGCCGATCTAGGCCCGGCATTCAGGGACACACGGATCACCGGTCAGGAAAGCACAAAGCTGGTTGGTCTCAGTTGAGATGCTCCTTGGCCATTTCTTCCCTGCCCATATTGCCCAAGGGGGAGGTTATTGGTCTAGACCGCAAGATAGCGCCCGCCCCTGGGTCGACACTAGGTGGCAGCACCTCAGGATGTGCTGGGCTACTCGGCTGGGGTCTCCAGGGCAGACCAGCCCCTCCCAATGCACCTCCTCCGGAGTGTGGCACGGGGGATGTGGGGGAGGCAGAGGCCCATGACTGACCGTGGGCATGGAGGGACGGAGGGTCGGCGGGGCTGCTTCTCTCCAAGAGTGCCACCCGGCTCCTCCCAGGGCCCCATGCCCTGGGGGCAGACCTCTCTGCCCTCCACTTAGCACCCTCCTGATTTGGTCTCCTGTTCCCCAGGTGCCTGCCTGCCAAGCTGGGAGACGTAGGCCGGCCCCTGACACAGACCCCTGGCCAGCTCTGGGCTTTGCTGTGGGGCAGGATGGGGGGGTGGGGGTTCTCCGTGCTTGTGAGGGTCCCAGCGGCTCTCAGGGGCCACCCAGCGAGGTGTGGCCGGCCACGCCACACTGTCCCAGGATCCACAGGGGGGCAGGTGGGAGAGGGGAGAGATGGTGGTCTTGGGCGGTTCCCACCCACCTTCAGGCTCCCCCTCAGCCTGGACAACAGGAGTCCCAGCCCAGGCCTCTGTTGGCTACTGATGAGTGTGTGTGTGTGTGTGTGTGTGTGTGCACGCACCTGCATGTGACTTTGCCCCACACCCACTCATGTGCACACGTGCCAAGCTGCTGTGTGCACGGGCACGCGCGCGCTCTGTCTCACGCACACTCCTTGCACACAGGCAGGCCTCTCAGCACAGCCTCCGCCCTGGCCGGCCTGCCTTCCCGCCGGAGGCGCCTGCTGGCCCCTGCCCCTCATCCATCTTGCCTGCCAGCCCGTCCCTGGTGCCCCCGCATCCTTCACACCTTCTCATCTCGCCGCTCAATAGCAGGGGGCCGCGTGGCAGCTGTGGCCGCGGGGAGATGGATGGGCCAGGCGAGGGCGCAGAGGGGCCAGGGAGTGACGCGTCCCGAGGAAGGAGCTCTGGGCCCCCCCGCCCCGCTGTCGGGAGGGACCTGCAGCCCATTCAGCTCGCGTGGGTGCAGAAGATGTGCGCTGTGTCCAGTCTGGCCTGTGCGGACACCCCACAGAGGGTGCCTGGATCGGGATGGGGACTCCCGTAGCAGACGCTGTGCCCGCTCCCTCTTGGGGTGCTGAGGACTTCTGGGCCCCCTGGTAGGACTCCCCCTGCCCCAAGCCGAGCAGCCTCTTCCCTGCATCCCTGCACCTGGACGGCTGTCCGGGGTGGGGACAGCCTTGTTGAGCTGCACCCCTTCCCCAGCCCTGACTCCTCCCGCGTCCTCGTGGGCACTGGGCTCATCACACACTGGACACTGCTGTGCCCCCGGCTCTTGCCGGGTCTCTCTGCCAGGTCACCCCCACATTGTCCCATAAGGGGCTGCAGCTGCTCACTGGGCTCAGGGGCGGACCTGTGGTGTGGCAGGGGGAGGGCCGGTGCCAACAGAGCATGTGGCCCCCTCGGAGGCCAGTCGGGTCACTTGGGGAACGGTTACTAAGAAGGCTAGGGCTGGGCACCCAGTGCGGGGAGCCCTGTGGCCTGGACACTGCAGGACAGGAAGGCCGCGGAGGACGTGCACCTAGGTCGACAGCGACCCCGTGTGGCAGCGGGCAGAGCAGTAACTGGGGAACTGTGCAGTCTTCCCCATCTCCTCCCGGCCCGGTGCAGAAGCAGTGTGGCCAGATTCCGTAACGTGCAGGAAGAGAAGGGCCTCGGAAGGAGTGCTGGGCTCCGGGCTAACGTCCATAGGATGCTCGGGGACGTAAGTGGAAAATAAAGACAGGTTCCATATTTGCACCTCCACGCAGGTGGATTGGGGAGGTGCCCATTCCATGTTCCCTCCCTCTGCCTTCTGTGGCCAGGGGAGGCTGGTCCAGGCTGCCCAGGAGCCCCTCTCGGCCTCTGTGGATGCCGTGCAGATCACCGTGGCCCCGAGGGCCAGGCCTGCCTGTGAGCCTGAGGGCAGGGACCCACCGCAGCGAGGACACTCACGTGAGGAAGTTGCTGGTGAAGGTGTGGTTGTGGTCACGGCCAGTGCAGGGCGGCAGGCAGCTATGGCCGCAGGGGTGGCCAGCACAGGCCTGGCGGAGAAGCTGGGTCTCTGCAGCTGCCCCAGGGCCTGCAACCAGGGCTGGGCCAGGTCGACACAGGACATGTCATTGCACTGGGTGCCCCCAGTAACTGCTGCGCGGTGCAGGGGCCCGTGGGCCCAAGCAGCAAGCACATCCCGGTGTGGGGTGGAGAACCTGGTGGTGGACCTGCTCAGGTGACTCTGGCACGGACACGGGGCCCAGGGGTCAGAGCTGGGGTGGCGGTGGTGAGCCCCCTGAGGCCTGAGGGATCCAAGCAGGGCAGGGAGGCTGTCTGTCAGAAAGTGTGGTGGGAGCAGCTCAGCCCTGCCCCACTTGTGCCTCCGGTGGGCAGCCCCGCCCTTCTCCCAGCTGGAACCTATGTTGGGAAGAGGGGCCCGTCCCCATGGGGGAGCTGGAGTCACCAAGGCAGGCTCCCTCTAGCAAGAGGATTCCGCTCCCATTTTATAGCTGGGAGGGTGCAGCACGGGGAGTGTCATCTGATTAGCTGGGGAGCCGCTCCTGCTCCCTCCTGCCTTCCCCTCTGAGCCGGTGCAGGGGCCTCGGGGAGGGGGCAGAAGTGGGTCTGGGTTTCCTGGGCCTCCAGGGCTGGGTGTGCACCTGCTGGGCCCGTGGGTGTTTATGGGCCCAGACTTCCCCGGGGAGCGTTTGTGCTGAGCGGGCGCAGGTCTGCCCCGGGGTCAGGACTGCTGAGGTCTCCCCATTCGCTCCCCCCACACACTTCCTTGCTGTCGCCACATAGAGTCCAGGCCCCGTGGCCGGGCTCCTGTCTGAGCCTCCTGTCCCTCCACTGGGAGTGGGCCCAGCCCTCCCTGCGTGGCCTGGTAGGGGAGCCTCACGCAGACTTGGAAAATCACCTTTGGGGTCTCTGAGGCCTGAGACGGAGACAGCGTTCCCCCCACCCCCACCCGAGGCTGCTTCCTGCACAGGCGTCCAGCCACGGGCAGGTGCACCGGGAATCCGACCCTCACATCGCTGGCCGGGCCACGAGCCAGCACCAGACCGGGCTGTTGTGAGTTACTTAACTGAGGTCTGTGCTTCGTCAGACCTTTTGGGCCCAAAACATGCTTCTGCGCTTGTAACCCCAGAGGGCCAGTGTCACCCCCAGGTCATCTTTACCCTGAAGGGTGGTGATCTGTGGAGTCCCATTTTCCCAGCTTCTTGATGCTTTAAACAACATTTCTAAATGTTTTGTCCAGTACGTTGGGTCACTTTCAGGGCTGGGCGTGATGCACATGAATCAGTTTGCTCTGATTTTGGAAATGACCCTCAGACCCATTTTACGGATGCAGAAACTGAGGCTCAGACAGAATGCCTAAGGGAACACAGAGCACTAGGCAGAGCTGGAGTTGGAACCCGGGGGTGTCCGATCTGAGCCCACCATCCCCCTGCTGTTCTCAAGGGTCAAGGGCGACAGGATGAGGGGGAGACTCCCACACCCGGCCCGGGTCCAGCTGCCGGGGAAAAGCCAAGGACAGTCCAGAGGTCACTGAGGCAGAGCCAGGCGGTGAGCCGTCCAGTCGAGTCACCTACGCTGCTCTGGGCTCCAGGGCCCTGGGTTTGGGCCTCCCACACCCTGGGGCTGGGAGCTGGGGGCGGGGCAGTTTGCTCCGGGCCACTCACTGGGAGGTGGAGCCTAGGACAATGCAGCTGTGTGCTTATGCTCTGTGGAGTCAGGACCTTCTTCTGCAGACCTTACACGGCGAGGGGACGCCCAGAAGGACACTGTGGGGCCGTCACAGGGCTCGTGTGCACCTGACAGCTGACCTTTTTTTCCCATGTTTATTTATTTATTTTGAGAGAGAGAGAGAGAGAGAGAGAGAGAGAGAGAGCAAGTGAATAAGCAGGGGAGGGGCAGAGAGAGAGAGGGAGAATCCCAAGCAGCCTCCGCACCTCAGGGCTCCAGCCTGCGAACCTCGAGATCATGACCTGAGCTGAAGTCAAGACCCTGCCACTGACTGAGCCCCCCGGGGGACACCCACAGCTACGCTTTAATCAGATCTCATGGCTGCTGCCGCCTGCAGGAGGGGAAGGATGACATTATCTCTAACCCGCCTCCTCAGATCCGGATCCGGACCTTGGGGGTATTTCTAAGGTCTGTAGACTGATCCCCAGGGGGCCTCGAGCACGCGGCCCCACGAGAGGTCATCGAGGGAACATGAACAAGACCGAGGGCCAAAGGCGGATTGGTGTGACGGGCACGCGGGCCGCACGCGGGCCTCGGGCAGCTGGGCAAGGGGAGGCTCTGTCACAAGCATCACAAGCATCTGTCAACGGGGGTGACAGAGCCCGGGCAGCTCTGGGAAGGCCCAGCTTCTATAACCGTCTGGGGACCCCTGCGCCTCAGACATGCGAGGTCCCTTGTAACCCTGACACGATTCTAAGACAAAAGTGGGAGCCCCGTTCTGCAAGGTAAGGGCGCGGAGGCCCAGACAGGTTGAGGGACGTGCCAAAGGCACCTGGTACCGATGTGACAGTGGAGTGACGGGTCCCCAGCTCCCCAGGTGGGGTCGCTACTGTATGCCAGCAAGACAGGCAGTGCCTGAGGGGAGGCAGGGGTGGGGTAGAGGTAGACGGAGGGTGTCCTGTGCCGGAGTCCAGCTCCAGTTGGTCCAGCGGCCCCTGAAGGAGAAACGGTTTCGGTAAAAGAATTGGAGACGAGAGAGCCCGTGTCCCTTTCTTTCTTGGTCACCAGCCTGGCCTCTCTCTCCTGCCAGGTTTTGGGCCTTTATTTATAGATTTAAGTGTTATCATGACATCAAAAAGTGGAATTTTTGCAATTAATTCTCAGTGATAAGATGCTTTGAAAAGGGTGCAGAAACAGGTTTTACAGACGCATTTCTTCAGAACTACACTAATTACAATGAGGTAACTTACCCATCATAGGATAACGGGATATTCTCAGGGAAAAGCAGATAACATACACATTTGTTTGAACCGGTGGCAAATCTTACAACTAAGAAGATGGCAGGATGTTTTCAGTGAGAAGCAGACAGCAAACACATTGGTTTATAACAATAGTGACGCTAAGATTCAGGCAGAAACAGGGCTAGCGGGCATTCTGTCTGGCTCACGGGAGGAAGAATGTATTCCAGCTGGTCAGTAAGTAAACCTTTTGTCAACCTTGTTCTTTGATGTTGAAGGTATAAGTGCCAGAGGCGCCCTAGATAAGCGGCCTTTGCACTTGAGTTTAAGTTGTAACTACTCTTACCCATCCTCACAGTGGGCACCAAATTAGCATATGTATGCGCAGTAATTTATGCCTGGCTCTTGTTTGTTTCTTATTCCTAAATTAGGCTCTTTTTCTCCGGGCCAGAGTTAATATTATTATCGTTGTCTTTAGCCCCCTTTATTATCTATACCTTAAGTTTGAGCCTTTCGATAAACATCTGCAGTGCTTTGTTTAAATTCCTCTTTTATAGAGGTGGGACTGTGCTTCTTCCCATGAGGTAGCTGTGTGGGGAATATCGGCCTGACTTGGAATATTGTGAGGCCTAATCAATAGCAACAGGCTTAATGTCACATGAGCAGTAGTAGCAGAAGGAGACACCAGTTCCGCCTCTCATGGCAGGAGCCGTGCACGTCTGCCATTTCCTTACTGTGACCGTGTCACCCAGCGAGGCCGGTGCGGCTCCCGGCAGTCCTGGGAAGAGAGAAGCGCTGAGCCAAGGCCTGGAGTTTGAGGCTCCCTGAAGCGTTCTGGGCTACCGGGTCCTAAGAAGCAGGACAAAGTCTCCAGGGCCAGGCCCGGTCAGCGGTGACCGAGCGGGGAGCGGGCACGAACTGGGAAGGGTGGGGGGAATAGAGGGAGCCCGTCGCATTTCGTGGCCCCTCTTGGACAGCCTCCCCAGGGGAGAGGCGGGAGGGCGGGAAGCAGGCTCTGGCAGACGGGCTGCGGTCCTGTGACACTGCTCCCCCGTTAGAGGCCACCGGGAGTCTGTCCTTCTGGGGCCGCTCTCTCCTCATGGGTCCCCCAGAGCCACGGTTCCCTCGCAGCCTTCGTGCCCCATGTGGGCCTCGGCCCCCAGTGGCCAGGAGGGCAAAGGGAACAGGATTGGCGTCGTGGTTCCAAGGCCCCCCCGCCCCCCCATGCTTCTCCACCCGTCTGGCTCTCTTTTCAGTCTGAGGGAACAACTTCCCAGCGCAGGGGTGGGGAGAGACGGCATCTCTGTGCCACGGGACCCTCGGCTTCTCCCTGGGCCTCCTGCCCGCCCACCGTTCCCCCACCCCGCCCCTCGCTTGCCTCCTACCACCCGCTGGCTCGGGGAAGGTCACGGAAAACGCAGGGCTGCCAGCTGAGCCAGGAGCCGGACGCGGGCACTCGGAGGCTCCTCCGCCTCTCCCCTGCCCTTGGCTCGCGGTTCGGCTTGCCTTTCCCGCTCCCGGGCCCCAGGGTGTAGCCATCCGATAGCGGCGGGTGTTAAGGACGGCGCGGTGTGCGTGGCGGAACCCAGTTAAGGCCTCTTTCTGTGTAACCTTTTAGGACCCGGCGGGCAGTGAGAGGACCTGCTCGTCTTGCTGCCCAAGACGGGCCTCGTACGCCCGTGCCCTGACTTACTAAACCTGCCACTACCGACCTAGAACGACCTGCCTCTTCCTTCGATCAGGCCCTGCCCTCCGCAGATGGGGGGCGGTTTCGGGAACACCTGGGAAGCTCCCGAGAGGGGGTTCAGACCAACCCCCCGGGAGCCGGCCCGGAGACCAAAGGAATGGGCCTGGGAAGGAGGCATCTGCAGGGGGGGGGGGATCCCAAGTCGGCCGTCAACCTCGGTGAGGAGCGGCGGCCTGGGTCAGATGCCTGTGGACTGCCGCGTGAACACGGGGACGCCCGGAGATGCCAGCCGGTCACCGTACTCCTCGGCGAACCTGCACGTGGTGTCCTGCAGAAGAGGAGGGGGGCCACGGGGGTCCCAGGGGGCCGCCCTCGGCCGCGGGCAGCCCCGGTTAGAAAGCTAGAATTGCTGGCGGTGGGGGGGAGCTTGGGTGGCTCGACGGTTAAGCGTGAGGCCCTTGATTTCAGCTCAGGACATGATTCCAGGGGCGTGGGATCGAGCCCCACATTGGGCTTCATGCTGAGCGTGGAGCCTGCTTGGGATTTTCCCTCTCTTTCTCTTTCTCTCTCTGTCTCTCCCCTGCTATTGCTCTCATGCTCTCTCAAAATAAACTTCAAAAAAGAAAGAAAGAAAGAAAGTTAGAGGAAGATGTGCGGTGCCCGCTGCTCTGCCGGCTTCAGGCGGGGAGGGGGGCGGCGTGAGGAACTGGGGACCCCAGCGTGGCGTCTGCAGCGCGGGGAGGGTGCAGGCCACAAGGGTTAAGATCCGGGTGCTGTGCCAGGCTGAGCCGGCCTGGGACGCCCAGAGGCGGAGTCTCTGAGACACTGATGAAGATGAAGAAGACGCTGTTGTGGCTATTGATGAGGAAACAGACAAAACGGCCCGTGCTTTCTGACCCCTAACATAAGGAACACTTTCTGTCCCTCCCTCTCCCCAGCTCTCTTTCCCCCTTCCTCTCCCGATGGTCCCCTGCCAGGTCTCCCCTGTTAGACCTATGAGGGCAAACATATGGTATCTATCCTTCTCTGCCTGACTTCTTTCATGGGAGACTACTGAATACTGAAAACAAACCGTGGACTGAAGGGGGAGGGGGAGGGAAGGAGGGGGGTGATGGTCATGGTGGGGGGCACTTGTGGGGAGAAGCACTGGGTGTTATATGGAAACCAATTTGACAATAAACTATTTAAAAAACATAAGGAACATTTTTAAACAGCAGTTACCCCAAAAGTCCTAGGAGAAAACTTGCATTCTTTCTTTGTCCCTTGAAGTTGTTAAGTCCGGTCTGGAAATGTAAACATCCCAGGAGGTAACCAATACAATCCCCCCGGAGGCAGAAGGCGAAAAGGAGGAAAGGGGCTTTTAAAATACAGACGGGCGGGGGCCTCCGGGTGGCTCGGTCAGCTGAGCGAGTGGCTCCGGCCATGATTTCACGGCTCATGGGTTCGAACCCTGCATCAAGCTCTGAGCTGACAGCTTGGGATTCTCTCTCCCTCTCTCTCTGCCCGTCCCCCAATAGTGCACTCTCTCTCTCTCTCTCTCGGAATAAATAAATAAACTTAAAAAATATAGGGGCGCCTGGGTGGCTCTGTCAGTGGAGTGTCCGACTTCGGCTCAGGTCATGATCTCATGGTTCATGGGTTCGAGCCTTGCGTCGGGTTCTGTGCTGACAGCTCGGAGCCTGGAGCCTGCTTTAAATTCTGTGTCTCCCTCTCTCTCTGCCTCTCCCCTGTTCACACTCTGTCTCTCTCTGTCTCTCCAAAATGAATAAATATTAAAAAATATTTTTAAAAGAACTGCTATATAAAATAAAACTTAAAAAAAAAACAACGGACTGCTGGAGAGGCTCATTTGTCACGTGCGGGATCACGAACTGTCCTCAGATCTCTAGCCCTGACCACTGTCAGGTCTATTGTCATTTGCAGACAGTGTCTGTTTTACCCTGGGGGGTTGGCAACAATGTGTTCCTACATAAGTGCTTCATCCCCAGGAGATTCGAGGAAAAGACGAAAAACACAGGTTTCTGACAACTGAGATCAACCGGCCTTCCTGTGGGGGGGAAGGCGATGAAACTTTCAAGGGCTCCCCCAAAGCCACCTGCAGATGCCCGCCCTCCCGCTGTCATGGGGTGGTGGCTGGGGACCCGTCCCCATTCTCTCTGCCCACATCAGTGACGCGGACCCGTGGCATTGCTGACGCAGTGTCAACAAGCCCCCAAGCAGGGACTCTGCTGAGGCATCTGAGAACAAAGCACGCGCCGGCCACGGCGGCAGAGTCCACGGAGCAGACAGTACCCCAGGGGGTTGGTCCCAGCTCTGGAAGGGGACAGAAGCCAGCATAGCCCCCGGGAGCACCGGCACAGTACCCTCAGATATGCCCTCCGCCCCTGCCAGGGCGGCAGCCAGCGGGCAGAGCTCAAGGCCATCTGGCCAGGGGCTACTCGTGAGCCGAAGCCTTTAACCCTTTGAGCCGACAGTGGGGCCGGGTTTCAGGGATTAATCGGCAGCTCCGAGCACAGGAAGCTGAAGGGGCAAGATCGCGAAGAAGCCTTGGTTGGGGCGGCATATGCGGAAAGGCGCCTGGGTTCTCCGCAAGGGCCCGAGGCCCCGCCCCGGTTTTCATCTCTGTTCATACGGCACGGCCCCGGGCAACTGGGGAGCTGATGCCCTCGCTGGAGCCCGAGCCCGAGAGACTGACCCGTGAGGACAGGAGAGGGGGTGCCCCCGCGGGACGGCACGCTGCCGAGGAGGCCGGATGGCCCTTAGAGTACACGGACTCGTTAACGCAGTAATGCCACGTCCTGTGTGTTTAAGCGATGCCCAAGGCCATTGCGAAAAGAAGCTGGGGCCACCACCAGAGTCCCCACCACGGAGGGATCGGCCAATTGACCACATCAGCCCCTCCCTCTGGTGAGGCGTCTGAATATGCCTTGGGGGGCGCCTGGGTGGCTCAGTCGGTTAAGCCTCCGGCTTCAGCTCAGGTCAGATCTCACGGTCGTGGGTTCGAGCCCCGCATCGGGCTCTGTGCTGACAGCTAGCTCAGAGCCTGGAGCCTGCTTTCGATTCTGTGTCTCCTTCTCTCTCCGCCCCTCCCCTTCTCATGCTCTGTCTCTCTCTGTATCAAACATAAATAAAACATTAAAAAAATTAAAAAAAAAAATGCCTTGGGTTGTGTGGACACCGCACGTGGCCTGAGCCAAGCCGTCCCCCGTCACCGTGCAGACCAGGCTGCGGTCGTCAGGGGACCGGAGAAGCTGGACACCACGTGCAGATGCCCTGACTGACTGCAGGGACGCCTTCAAGATCATGGTGTATCATGGTGTGCGAGACGGCCCTCCTCCTCTTCCCCCCACCCAGTCTTCCTGTGGCTCTGAGGGGTGTGGGGCCCCTGAAGAGTGGGGTTGGGGGAGCTTGGAAGTGAGCCCCCAGCGTCGGGACTGGGAGAAGAGTGAGAGGCAGGTCACACGCACTAGGTATGTTCTGTTTACTGGTCCACCACCTCCATATCGTTCCGGAAACCCACCCTCATCCAGCTCTGCCCCGCTTCCTGTATAAACTCTGTTCAGCCCCGTGCTGTCTCTAGACCTCAGTTTCCCCATATGTCACATGGAGTGGCTAGATTTAGGCTCTGCCGACCATGATCTCCTCCTGGGGGTCTGCGGCAGGAGAATGCGTGTGTCCAGAATATGCCTAGTCACCCCTTGCGCTGTTTCCTGTTGATTCCAGTGCCCACAGCATCAGAGTCCTTGCCAGGGACTCACTTGAGGGTGACGTCGGCAATCAGCCAGGTCCAGGCTCGAGGTCAGATTACTTTAGGTCAGACAAACCCAGCCTCTCTGACCAGGTGTGAGTGGAGTTATGAGAAATCGCTCTGTATTTTGGGGGTCCTCTTGGCAGCGACCCAGGCTGGGGAGTCCGTGGCGGGCATGGTGACAGCTCTGTAGTTGTGGCCTGAGTCCAACCTTAGGTCCCCTCCCCAGCAGCCCCCCACCCATGGGCTGCCTCCCCACCCCCACACCCCATCCCCTCCCTTGCTATGAAAAAAAAAAAGAAAGAAATGGCTCTGTATTTTGGAAGCCTAATTATAGATCTGATACAAGGGAGTCCTTTCTAACCACAAGAACCCCATCACCAGACGTATCCAGGCTGAGTCAGGAAACAAGGATTCTGGCCCTGAAAACGGCAGGACCATCGGCCCCAAGGTCCTGCCCAGCCAGGGGTCTGTTGAGACAAAGGTCCAAGAGCAGGATCTTTGCCCTCCCAGCAGGATCCCCACCTTTCAAGCACCACACGGAACGCCTGGGCCGCAGCGGGGCAGAAGGGCTGGGGGCAGGGCGCTGGAGGAGCACAGGGTGCTCACAGAAGGGTGCAGCTCTGGGAGCGCAAGGCCCACCTTATCAGCTGCTCTGTGATGCCAGTGTAGGGCGGGTAGCGGATCTCATTGAGCTTCTCCAGGCCCGGGGGGGAGCACAGGCAGGCGCGGTGGTGGGAGAAGGTGTCGAAGGAGAACTTGCCGTGGTACCTTCCCATCCCGCTGTTACCTGCAGGGGCACGGAGGGGAGGGCCTGAGGCCAGCCGCCCGCCAAGCCTCAGCCGCGTCTCCTGCCCAAGGGGGAGCCCACGGCTGCACGGACCTTATGGAAAGCCCAGCCACTCTAAAACCATTGTTCAGGTAGGGAAACTGAGGCCTTGAGACACCCAGGGCCAGGGTCAAGAGAGTGAAGGCGAAACCGGGCCTTCCGGGGTTCAGAGTACCAACCCGGGCTTCCCTGGGAGTGGAGGCTGCAGGGTGGAGGAGGGCAGGGCTCACCAACTCCCCCCAGCGGCAGGGACGTCAGGGTCAAGTAGATGAAGCCCTCGTTGCCTCCAAAGCTGCCACTGCTGGTCCGATCCAGTACCTGGTTCACGACCTGGGGGGAGGAGGGGTGGCGGTTGGTGGGCTTGTGATCGGGGAAGAGGGCTTGGGCCCCAGATTGTTCCACAGGGAGCAGAGGAGCCTCCTCTGTGCCCATCCTGTACGAGATGGCTCCCCTCTGAGCCCCTTCCCCATGGAGGGAGCTGGGACCGTGAGAAGTGACAGGAAGGGCAGGAAGCACCTGCCATGCACTGGCAGCAGGCATGTCCCTCTGCCTGTCGGGGCTGGAGGTGCATTGCCCCACCCCCCTTCAGGGCCTCTGCTCGCCCACCTGCAGCCTGTCTGGTTTAGGAGGAGGGCTCTCTGGGCATCCAGACAGAATGCGGCTCCTCTTTGTCTAAGTGGCGGCTGCCCCGACCAGGGCACACAGCCGGCCAGCCATGCATCCAGCAGGTTTTCGGCCCTGCCCAAGCCCTCTCTGCCGGGAAGCTTGGGCAGGGGACCGTTGGCCAGGTGGTGCTGCCCTAACCCTCCCAGGGTGGGCTGTGACCGGGGAGGTCACCAGTCTGCACCTTTTTAAAGCCCCCCTCTTGTCCCAGCCCCGCCTGAGTCCCCACCTGTTTGTCGTTGGAGAAGGCGTACAGGGCCAGGGGCTTCTCCCGACGGTTGATGAAGTCGATGGCCTCGTCCAGGCCCCTCACGTTCACGATGGGCAGGATGGGTCCGAAGATCTCCTCCTGCATCACCGGCTCCGTCTCCTCCACATCCACCAGCACCGTGGGGGCTGCGGGCACAGGGCGGGGCTCAGCCCTGGGGGGGGGCCTTCTGGGCAAGACGGGGTCCCCACAGCCCCCAGGAAGGACGGCGAGGGGTTCTCCAGGCTGGCCGGGGCTGAGGTGGGGCGCCAGCTTCTCCGAACGGGCTTCCCGGAGCCGGGGTCCAGGCTGGGGCCTCGCGGCCCAGACTCGCGGCGCAGACTCGGGGTCACGGCCGGGCCTTCCCGGGGGCTGGTGGCGGGAGGGCAGGCTCACCGATGTAGCGCTCACTCTCGTCGCTCTGGCCGCCGATGGCCACGCGGCCGCTGCCCAGCAGGCCTCGGAGCCGCTGGAAGTGCTTCTGGCTGACGATGCGGCCCAGGCTCGGGGAGCCCCGGGGGTCCTCGCCGTAGAAGCGGGTGATGGCGCGCTGCAGGGCGGGCAGCAGCCGCTCCTGCGTGGCGGGGCTGCACAGGACGTAGTCGGGGGCCACGCAGGTCTGGCCGGTGTTGAAGTAGCGGAAGAAGGCCACGCGGTTGGCCACGGTCTGGGCGTCGCAGTCCTCGTCCACGTAGCAGGGGTTCTTGCCCCCCAGCTCCAGCGTGACGGGCGTCAGGTGCTTGGCGGCGGCGGACATGACGATCCTGCCCACCCGGGGGCTCCCTGGAGACACGGGAGTTGACGAGGGTCCAGGCACCCCCTCTCCTGGCCCATCTGTACCTTGTCTGCTGGGAGATGCCCCCGACCTTGCTGCCCCAACATTCCACCTCCCAAGGCCCAGGGGCTGACTGCCACCTTGGATGGTCCCCTTGCTGGCCACCGCCTTCTCCCTCCACGGCCTCCCCCCAGGACACTAGTCCAGGCCCCCCTCACCCGTGAAGAAGATGTAGTCGAACTTGTGCTCCAGCAGCTGCCCCGTCTCCTGGGGCCCGCCCAGCACCACGGCAAAGCAGCTCTGTGGGGAGGGACAGGTGTGCTACTGCAGCCCTGGGACGGGTGGCCACCCCCCACCCCCAGCTGGCTGAGGCAGGGGTGGGGGCACCGGGTGCTGATGTGGTGGGGCCATCCTCACCTGGTCCAGGTACTGGGGCAAGACCTCAGCCAGGACCTTCTCTGTGCCCTTGCTTATTTCTGAAGGCTTCAGCACCACACAGTTCCCTGCAGGGACAGACGGGGGAGACGTGGGGAGAAGCCAGTGGCCCCACGCCCACCCAGGGCAAAGATGCAAGGAACAGGCCAGAGGCTGGGGGCATGACATAAACAGAATTCTGGGGACCCCCTTATGGAAGGGCTATGGGGCTGGGGGGGCAGAGGGCTCAGGACTCTCTCCTCACCTGCGGCGAGGGCTCCCACCAGGGGCACCAGGGTCAGGTTCACGGGGTAGTTCCAGGGGGCGATGATGAGCACCAGGCCGAAGGGCTGCTTGCGGATGAAGGCGGAGCCCAGTCTCGTGAACTGTCGTGTGGGAGGCACAGTGAGGCGCTGCCGGGAGCACCCCGAGGCCACGCCCCCCATCCTCAAGCTGCCTGCACGGTGAAGTCCTCAGGGGGAGACAGAGGTCCCGAGAGCAGCAGAGCATCGGTCCCCTGTGCCGGAGCTGCCGCTGGGCACGCCCCCCGCCCCGCCCCCGCCCCGCCCCCGGCCAGCTGGCTCACCAGGTTCTTGGCCACAGGCTCGTCCTTCATCCAGGTGGTCAAGTTCCCGAGCGCCAGGTCGACCTCGTTCTGGCACATGATGAGTTCGGAAACGTCTGCTTCGAAGGCTGACTGCGGTGGAGACACAGTTCAGGGGTCGGGCCGGGGCGGGGCGGGGCGGGGGTCTAGCGCGCGGGGTCCCCAAGAGTCCTCACCCCAGGATATGGAGAGAGTCCCTGAGGAACTAACTGCATTGTGCGTGGCCAGGAGCCTGGGTCCCCGGGACACGTGGCCTGGGCTCCAGCTGCCCGCTCTGCCACTTCCCGGCTGTGTCTTAGCCCCCATGCACCTCAGTTTCCCCATCCGTGACATGGGGGCCATGCCTCACAGGTTTGGGTGGGTTAATGTTGTGGAATGCCTATCCCACACTGTATGCCCCTGGAGGGGTCTGCGGAACAAACAGGAATGAGTTGGGGCCCCAGATAGCCCCGCCCCCTTCCAGCCCCGCCCTGCGCCCCGCCCTGCGCCCCGCCCCCCACCTTGTGCAGGTCCTGCGCCAGCGCCTCCTGCAGAAGCTCCTTGTGGTCCCGCAGGAATCGGCCCAGGCCCCGGAGCTGCGCCGCCCGGAACTCCGCCGGCCGCGTCCGCCCGGAGCTGAAGGTCTCCCGCAGCCGCCGCAGCGTGTCCGCGAAGGGGTCCATCCTGCAGGGAGGGGGCGGCCTGGGCCGGGGCTCCCCACCCCCACGGGCAGCCCCCCTCCCCCGCAGCCCCGGCTGCACCCATCAGGGCTCACTGTCACCCCTGCAGGGACTCACGTGTAACCCCAGGGCCAGGGCTGCCCCTGCGCACATCTGACGTGTGCGCCGCCCACACACACACGTGCCTGGGTCCCCTCCAGCCATGGCACCGGGCCACAAGCAAAACTGAGAAGCAGGGACTCAACGGGTGACACGGAGGGCCCCCTCTGGGCCTACGCCCGGGACTCCGAGGGTTCTTAACAGAACTTTTGCAGGGGCTCCCGGGGGAAGCCAGGCCAGGCGAGTCACAGGTATCCGCGGTATAAGGAGGGCTCCTCGGCTGCTCTGGTGGTCCTGGAAGGAGGGTCTCAGAGCAAGGAGCAGAGGAGCCTCCTGGCGGGCAAGCATCCTCGGAAAGGCAGGGGTGGAGGGCCAGGCTGCCAGAGCTGAGAGCCTGGGGCCTCGAATCCCTCTGGGCTGTAGCCAGACGGCCCAAGGGAGCCCCGGCGAGCTGACGGTAGAGGGGGGTGCAGGAGCCAGGGAGAAGGGGCCCAGCAGAGGCGGTGGACTCCCTAGACCTAGAGCAAAAGGGGGGTCTGGGCGCCCCAGGCCAGAGGCTGCAAGATCATACAAATCCTGTGCATCTCCGTGTGTTTCTGTGTCTTTGTCCGTGTGTGTGTCTCTGTCTGTGTGTCTCTGTGTCTGTGTGTGTCTCTGTCTGTGTGGTGTTGGGCTGCAGTACCTCACGGGCTCCAGCCCAGGACCTCAGAGTTGGCCATGGAGGAGACGGGGCACAGCGTCTCCCCCGGGCACCTGCAGGCCGGCGGGCCCCTCCGCGCCTCCACCACTCCCAGGACCTCAGGCCAGGCAGCCCTTCTCTCTGAGCCTCAGTCTCCTCATCTGGGAAGTGGGAACAGCACTGCTCTGTGGCACACACAGCACAGGCCTGGGGCCGGGCTCATTGTTCTCAGAAGCCATAGCACGAGGAAAGCACCTAGTGCCCAGCTCAGTGGGCGGTCCCAGCGGAGAGATTCGGGGAGACAGGAGCAGACGCTGCGCTGCGCCGGCTCCCAGGCAGGGGTGCAGGCGCCTCCCTCCCGGTAGAGGTGAGGCCGTCACTCCTGGACTGTCCACTCCCTTCTGTGGGCGTGGGGGCTCCTTACCACGGGGCCCAGCCATACAGCCCACAGTAGCTGCTCAGTAGAAGACATGTCCTTGTCACGGCCTGGATGGGGGCCCAGGTCATGCCCTCCTACAGCCAGGCCCGGGGCGGTGCGGGGGACTGTGTCCCACGTAGCCTGCTGCCCTAGACCACAGAGGCCCATTTCCTTTTGAGCACTTCCTGGAGGAGCGCGGCCTGAGGGGACCACGGCACTGCCCGGAGTCCGCCTGGAGCCCCGAAGGGCTGCCCCAGAGCTCCGCCTGAGATGTCAACATCACCCTCCCTCGCCCGGCTTTCCCTGCCTGGCGTTCAGACAGCTCCTGGTCCCATCAGCCCTGCTCTAACTTTGTCCATGGCTCCCTAGTACCTCTCTAGGGTCAAAAGCCTCAGCCCTGACTCAAGGCCCAGAGTGGAGGCGTCTGGGAGCAGTTACGTCACCCAGGTGCCCTGACGTCCACCCTAAGGTCCTGGCACCAGCCCAGTTGTCCCTTTTCAGGTGAGGCAGGCAGGGCAGGGGCTCCCTGCTCTTCTCAGGTGTCATTGTCTGTGTCCCCGTGTGCACCCCTGGAGTGCCTGGGGACAATCTCAGACTCGGCCTATCTGTGGCCAAATCCCCAGCCCATCCGCCCTGCTGCACAGTAAGTGAGGAGGCAGCTGGGTGGGGGCTGAGCCCAGCAGCAAGGCCGCGGGGGGCCCGGAGCTGGCCGGCTAGTTCCTGGTTCTCCCCCAAGGTGCCCCCTTGCCTTGCCTTCCCCGCTGTGGGGGTCCCGGCCTGGCCCCGGGCTTGCTGACAAGGACCTCCGGCTGCCTAGCGGGCAGGCTTTGGCCCGGTCCAGGCCACGTAGTGACCACAGCAGACCGGACCTTCCAGTCTAACCATGGAAGACCAGGGGCGCCTGGGTGGCTCCGTCGGTGGAGCATCCGACTTCGGCTCAGGTCTTGATCTCATGGTTTGTGAGTTTGAGCCCCATGTTGGGCTCTGTGCTGACAGCTCAGAGCCTGGAGCCTGCTTCGAATTCTGTGACTCCCTCTCTCTCTGCCCCTCTCTTGCTCGGGCTCTGTCTCTTTCTCTCTCTCAAAAATAAACATTAAAAAAAATGAAACACAGAAGAACAATGACACTGAAAACAATTTGCAGACATGAACGGGTGTGCCACAGGCTCTGAGGGGCCAGCTAGAGATCCCCCCCCAGCGGGATCCAGCTGCAGCGGGGCAGGGGCGGGGGCAGGGGCTCTCGGGGGCACGTGTTCTGGACAGAGGGATGGGCGTTCGCCCAGGTTTTGAGAAATAAGACGCAGCCGGTGCCTGGAGCTGAGTGGCTGGCGCGTTATCATCTCCTTTGAGCCTTGAGTGTTTGATTATTGCCCCACTGGAGGATGAGGAAACCGGGACTCTGAGAGGTGACCTGATTTGTGATCATTGTGGCTGCTGGACGGTGGCTTCAGTCCCGTCTGTGTGACTCCTGGCCCCTCACCCCACCAGCACTGAGACCCGCCCCATGGTGCACTCTGCCCTTTTTTTTTTTATTGACTTCTAGCATCTCTCTGCATCATTCCATAGTAAGATTGCAATACTTCCAGAAGCAGAAAGAAACGTCAGTAAGTGTCGCTTTTACACCCATAAGTCAAAGACAGCTCTGGCCTTGCCTCCCAAGAAGCTCCCCCTTTTCCTCTCCCACAGCCCTGGCGACACCAGGCTGGTCCCAGTCAGGCTGGTCCCAGCTCCCCAAGCCTGGGAGCTCCTCCACAGAGGATGGGATCTGTCCCCCACCCCTCCCATCCCGGGGTCAGGCCAGCACAGGCCGGGAGGGAGGGTTCCTCTCCTCTGAGGGTATTCCCGGGAGCCTGCCGGTCCCAGGAGAAGAGCGAGATCCAGTCAGAAGGCTCAGCCAGAGCAGGGCAGCGTCACCTGCCTGCGCTGAGCCAGCTCCGGCCCCCCGGCCCCCCGCCCTGGGGCCCCACATTTCACTCCCTCATGCTGCTGGCTCCCGACCCCAGGGCCCCACGTACCCCAGGGTGGGCTCCGACTCTGGATCCTTCACCGTGCCTTTGCCCTCTTTGCCTGACATTTTGCCTCCAGATGTGCTGACTCTCCTCCGAGGTCCAGCCTCACCCCTGCTTCTGCTGTCTGCCAGTCCTCCAGGAGCCCCAGCAGCCTGTTGCCGTCGACCAGACCCCCGTGGCCAAGCCCGGCAGTGGAGTGGCTCCGGGGAACACCTAGCAGAAGCTGCCTCCTGATTCACAGATCTACACCGCTCCCCAGGTTGGGCTGGGAGTTGGCTGCAGTTGTTTAGAAAACAAGTCTGGCAACTCCAGGCTGCTCCGATGTGTTGGCAGAGGCTGGCAGGGAGTTGTGAGACAAGGAGAAAAATCTCCGGGGGGTCACAGGCTAAAAATATCAGTGGGATCTGTCTGGGAATGCTGTCTCCTCCAGGAAGCCCTCAGCCAGCCAGCAAGGTTTTATGGCCCACCCAGGTCCCTGCACCAAGTCATCATGTCCACGACCCTCTTGATCCCCATGCCATAGGGACCCTTTATCTCCCCTCTCCTAATGAGTCTGACTGGCATCCTCAGGGCAGGGGAAGGGGCTGTGAGCAGAGAGAGCCTGGACTGGGGGCGGTGGGGGGTGGGGAGATTACCTGTAGTTCATTTTGTTTATTTATTCTCTCATTCACTGTGGGGCCCTGGGTAAGTCACCTAACCTCTCTGAGCCTCTCCAGGTCACAGTAGTGCTTGTCATGGTCCTTGAGAGGATCACCCGGGAAGATGCAAGACTAGACGAGACAGGTCACAGCTGCTGGCACAGAATCAGTGCTCCCGAGGGTTGGCTGCTAACACTCCCTCGAGGATGTCTTGAGCACATACTACGTGCTGGGCAGCAGTAGAACGAGCGAGAGCCCTGTCGCCAGACCCTTGTCCCTCCGCCGCCCCTGAGTCTGGCCGCTTAGACCAAGACCACCCACTGCCGAAGGCTGTGGAGAGCGTGTGGACCCCGAGATCATCCCCGGGCTGGGACCGGAGTCGGCCAAGCGGGGGCCACAGCCTGCCACGAACCCCAGCCCCGAGTCCGGGCCCGAGCCTCGGACGTCAGTGCTGTTATGACCCCAGGAAGGGCACCTGCGGGCTGGCGAGGCCCGCTGCAGAGCGGAGGGGGCGCGTGGCGGCCGAGGGCGCCACTGACCCCAAACCACTGGATCATGCCTTCCGGTGGGTGAAGTGCACCTTCGTGAGGCTGTTTAATTAATCCAAAACAAAATCAAACACTCCTGAACCAGGAAGCCTGAACAGCTCATAAGAAAATGAAAATACTCTCCACCCCGACAGCAGGTGTTAAAATGTAAAATGTTTGTAAGACCCCTTTGCCGCCCCGTGTGGTCAGTGTCCCGCGGCTGCTCTAGCAAACGGCCACAAACACGGGGGCTGCGGACAACAGAAATTTATTGTCTCACCGTCCGGAGGCCAGAGGCCAAAATCAGGGCCATGCTCCCCGCCCCCCGCCCCCCAGGGGTTCTAGAAGGAGTCCTTCTCCTCCTCGCCCGGCCTCTGTGGCTGCCCGAATCCCTGGGCTGTGGCCACGCACCTCCTACCCCTGCTCCCATCTTCACGAGGTCTTCCCAGTGTTGAATCTCCCCCTGCCTCTCTCTTACTGGGACACTTGGGGTTGAATTCAGGGTCCGTCAGACATTCCAGGATGGCCTCCTCCTCTCAAGATCCTTATCTCAATCACATATGCAGAGATTTTTTTTAAGTTTATTGACTTATTTTTGGAGGGGGGAGGGGCAGAAAGAGAGAGAATGAGAATCCCAAGCAGGATCCAAGCTGTCAACACAGAACCCGATGGGAAGCTTGATCCCCTGAACTGTGAGATCATGAGCTGAGCTGAAATCACGAGTTGGATGCTTAACGGACTGAGCCCCCAGGTGCCCTCAAAGCACTTTGTTTTTAAGTCAGCCCTCACTCACAGAAGGTTAAGAGGCGGACACATCTTTGGGAGCCATTATCAGCCACCTGCTTTGTCATCCTGGGAAAATAATGGACCGTGACTCCCAGGAATATGTATTCAAACCATCAAGACATATTTGCTGAGCACCTAAAGCCAGAGCTGCACATGGGACCTGGCCTCGCACTGGCCGTGCGCAGGGCGGTGGTCTCAGGGCGGGGGAGGGACGCCCGCCAGGCCAGTGCCGGGCAGAGCGAGGCCATGCGGGCCAGGGCACCTGTCTGACGAAGCCGCATCTGAGCCGACCCCGGTGGTGAGATGAGCCGGGCACTCGGACGCCTGCAGCTGGGAGGGCAGAGAGCCAGCTCCAGGCAGGCGGACGCGAGCGTAGACACCTGAGGACAGGCAGCGGCTCAAGGTGGCTTTGCGTCAGCGAGACAGAGTGGGGGAACGCGGGGGACAGGGCAGGAGCACCTTGGAGCGGGTGCGGCCACCAAGGGATGACATCACCCCCCGGTGGACAGCCACCTCCCTAGGTGATTCTTTCAAAGAGTTTGCTGCTACGGGGAAGCCAAGACTGGGTGACGGCTGAGGGGTGGGACGGGGTGAGAGTGGGGAACCAGGGACGACCCGGAGGTGGAAGGAGGAAGGGACAGCGCGCGTGGATGGGGGGTGAGGGCTTGCAGGGTCGGGGGTGGATGAGGGATGGATTTCCTCCCGGGAGCTTCTCTGGTGAAGGCTCCTGAGGTGTGGCCCAGATTGAGATCTGACAGACTCCTATAGACTGAATTGCATCCTTCCCAAATCATAGGGTGGACGTTTAGGGACTGCTCCCTTTTTGGCTCTCTGGGTGTGTGTCGGGGGGTAAGGCATGTAGATGGCATGTGCGTCTCCAGATTGCGCAGGTCCTTGTACACACGGCCTGGCTGTTGTCCCTAAAGAGATGGACTGATAGAAATTCCCCTTCACATTGCACACAAGGTCCTTGCGCCATGTCCTCTCCAACAGTTGGTATCGCCGGGCTTTTTGCTCTTTGCCAGTGAGCGCAGTGGGTTGAATGGTGCCCGCCCCCCTCAAAAATGATGTGTCCACGCCCTGACCTTGGGAGCCTGTGAATGTGAACTTATGTGGAAAAGGGGTCTTTACTAATTTAGTTAAGGGTCTCAAGAGAAGATCATCGTGGACTGTCCGAGGGAGCCCTAAGCCCAACGACACGTCCCCATGCAAAAAAGAAAGAGATTTGAGGTAGAAGAAGAGGGGACATGTGAATATGAGGCAGAGACTGAGGAGATGCAGCCGTGAGCCAAGGAGCGCCCCAGAAGTTTGAAGAGATAAGGAGGGACCCTCCCCTAGAGACGGTGCAGAGTGCGGTCCTGTCACAGCTGGATTTCAGATTTCTGACCTCCAGAACTGTGGCAGAAGGACTATCTGGTTTCTTTGCATTTTTTAAAACATTTCTTTTGTTTTTTGAGAGATAGAGAGTGAGCAGGGGAGGGGCAGAGAGAGAGGGAGACACAGAATCCGAAGCAGCTCCAGGCTCCGAGCTGTCAGCACAGAGCCCGATGCGGGGCTCAAACTCATGAACCGCGAGATCTAGACCTGAGCTGACATGAGTCAAAGTCAGATGCTTAACTGACTGAGCCACCCAGGCGCCCCTGGATATCTGGTTTCTAAGCTTCTGAGTCTGTGGGACTCGTTATGCTGGTCTGACCGGGAAACTAACACGATGGGCATGTAACATTATCTTCCAACTGTTTTAATGTCTGTTTTATCAGGGTGGTTGAGGCTGAGCAGTGTCATTTGCTTATCAGCTTTCCAGGCTTCTCATCAGGTCTTTTTTGGTCTCCTTGGCTTGCAGGAATTCTGAATATTCCCAATAACAATCCCTTGCTGTGCATCTAATTTTTTAAATGAACAAACTTTACTTTCTAGAACGATTCACAGCAAAACTGAGCAAGAAACACACAGGCTCCCGTATACCCCTCTGTCTGCAAACGCACACCCAACATCCCTCACCAGAGCGGCACATTTGTTAAAATCGGTGAATCGACACTGATGTATCATCGCCTTCACCCGGAGCCCGCAGTTGCACTAGTGTTCACACCCGGTGTTCTACATTCTGTGCTTTGACAAATGACATAGTAACATGTACCCACCTTTGTAATATCATAAAGAATAATTTCGCGGCCCTAAAAGACCTCTGTGGTCTACCCCAAACCCTTGGCAACCACCAAGATTTTTACTGGGATTCCTGGGTCTGTGATTTGTGTCTGATGTTAATTCGGGAAAAATCTCAGTTATCACTGCTTCAAATATTGCTTCGATTCCTTTTCCCTTTTCCTTCTGGTTTTCCTATTACATGTATGTTATGCTTTTTGTTATTGTCACACAGTTCTGGGAAATGCTGTACTTTTCTCCCCCCCCACCCCCAATCTGTTTTTCTCTTTGTTCTTCCATTTTGGAAGTTTCTAGTGTCATGTCTTCAAGCTCAGAGATTCTTTCCTCAGCCATGTTTCGGCTACTCGTGAGCCCCTGAAAAGTCGCCTCTCTCTCTGTGACAGTGTTTTTGATCTCTAGCATTTCATTTTGATTCTTCCTCAAAATGTCCATCTCTCGGCTTCCGTTATCCATTTGTTACCGTATGCTGTCTGCCTTTTCCACTGACTCGCTCGGCGTGTTAGTCAGGCTGATAATTCCAACGTCTTTGTCGTAGCTGACTCTGGTTCTGATGCGTGTTCAGTCTCTTCAGACTGTTTTTTTTGTCTTTTGTAATGGTTTGAAATCTTTTTTTATATTCAATTTTTAAAAATCTAAATCCAAGTTAGTTAACATGTAGTGCAATAATGACTTTAGGAATAGAATCCAGCGATTCCTCCCCTACGCTCCCCAGCGCTCATCCCAACGCGTGTCCTCCTTACTGTCCCTTCCCCATTTAGCCCATCCCCCCACCCAGGGCCCCTCCAGCAACCCTCAGTTTGTTTTCTGTCTTTAAGAGTCTCTTATGGTATGTCTCTCTCTCTGTTTTTATCTTATTTTTGCTTCTCTTCCTTTATCCTCATCTGTTTTGTACCTTAAATTCCACATATGAGTGAATCATATGGTATTTGCCTTTCTATGACTGATTTATTTCGCTTAGCATAATACACTCTAGTTTCATCCATGTTGTTGCAAATGGCAAGATTTCATTCTTTTTGATCGCCAAGTAATATTCCCTTGTATGTGTATATATATATATATACACATGCCACATCTTCTTTATCCATTCATCAGTTGTTGGACATTTGGGCTCTTTCTGTACTTTGGCTATTGCTAATAGCTGTGAATCAGTATTTGTGTGTCCTTTGGATAAATTCTTAGTAGTGTTATTGCTGGGTTGGTTGTAAGGTAGTTCTATTTTTAATTTTTTGAGTAAACTCCATACTCTTCTCCAGAGTGGCTGCACCAGTTTGCATTCCCACCAGCAGTGAAAAAAAGATCCTCTTTCTCCGCATCCTCACCAACATCTGTTGTTGCCTGAGTTGTTCATGTTGGCCATTCTGACGGGTGTGAGGTGGTACCTCATTGTGGTTTTGATTTGTGTTTCCCTGGTGATGAGTGTGTGTTGAGCATCTTTTCACATGTCTGTTGGCCATCTGGATGTCTTCTTTGGAAAAGTGTCTCTTCATGTCTTCTGCCCATTTCTTCCCTGGATTATTTGTTTTTCGGGTGTTGAGTTTTGATAAGTTCTTTATAGATTTTGGATACTAACCCTTTATCTGATATATCATTTGCAAATATCTTCTCCCATTCCTCTGGTTGCCTTTTAGTTTTGTTGATTGTTTCCTTCACTGTGCAGAAGTTTTTTATCTTGATGAGGTCCCATCGCTTCTCGGCCTTTTGGCTAAGATCAAGTGTTTCTTGATGAGGTCCTGATAGTTCATTTTTGCTTTTGTTTCCTTGCCTCTGGAAACACATGAAGTAAGAAATTGCATCCTCCGAGGCCAAAGATATTGTTGTCTGCTTTCTCTTCTAGGATTTTAATGGCTTCCTGTCTTACGTTTAGGTCTTTCATCCATTTCGAGTTTATTTTTGTATATGGTGTGAGAAAGTGGTCCAAGTTAATTTTTCTGCATGTTGCTGTCCAGTTTTCCCAACGCCACTTGCTTTTTTCCATTGAATACTGCTTTCTGCTTTGTCAAAGATTAGTTGGCCATACATTTGTGGGTCCATTTCTGGGTTCTCTGTTCTGTTCCATTGATCCGAGTGTCTGTTCTTGTGCCGGTACCATACTGTCTTGATGATGACAGCTTTGTAACACAGCTTGAAGTCCGGGATTGTGATGCCTCCTGCTTTGGTTTTCTTTTTCAGGATTGCTTTGTCTATTCAGGGTCTTTTCTGGTTCCATGAAAATTTTAGGATTGTTTGTTCTAGCTCTGTGAGAACGCTGGTGTTATTTTGATAGGGACTGCACTGAATATGTAGATTGCTTTGGCTAGTATCAACATTTTAACAATATTTGTTCTTCTAATCCACGAGTGTGGAATGTTTTCTGCTTTTTTTTTTTTTTTGTCTCTTCTTCAACTTCTTTGTAAGTTTTCTATAGCTTTCAGTGTATAGATTTCTCACTGCTTTGCTTAGGTTTATTGCTAGGTATTTTATGGGTTTTGGTGCAATTGTAAAGGGGTCGATTCCTTGATTTCTCTTTTTACTGTTTCATTATCAGTGTATAGAAATTCAACCAATTTCTGTGCATTGATTTTATATCCTGCGACTTTGCAGAATTCATGGATCAGTTCTAGCAATTTCTTTGGTGGAGTCTTCTGGGTTTTTCACACATAGTATCATGTCATCTGTAAAGAGTGAAAGTTTGACTTCCTCATGGCTGATTTGGATGCCTTTTGTTTCTTTGTGTCATCTGATTGCTGAGGCTAAGACTTCCAACACCATGTTGAATAACAGTGGTGAGAGTAGACAGTCCTGTCGTGTTCCTGACCTTAGGCGGGAAGCTCTCAGTGTTTGCCCATTGAGGATGATATTAGAGGGGGATCTTTCATATATGGCCTTTATGATCTTGAGGAATGATCCTTCCACTCCTACTTTCTTGAGGGTTTTTATCAAGAAAGAACGCTGTGTTTTGTCAATTGCTTTCTCTGCATCTATTGAGAGGATCATGTGGTTTTTATCTTTTCTTTTATTAATGTGATGGATCACATTGATTGATTTGCAGATGTTGAACCAGCCCTGAAATCCAGGAATAAATCCTACTT
The DNA here is from genome assembly GCA_004023785.1 of Mungos mungo. NCBI lineage: Eukaryota > Metazoa > Chordata > Mammalia > Carnivora > Herpestidae > Mungos > Mungos mungo. The sequence continues at coordinate 437,892 of PISW01000730.1, read as the reverse complement.
GATCGTAGTGAATAATTCTATTAATGTATCATTGGATCCAGTCTGCTAATATCTTGTTGGGAATTTTTGCATCCATGTTCATCAGGGAAATTGGTCTGCAGTTCTCTTTTTTTAGTGGGGTCTTTGTCTGGTTTTGGAATCAAGGTAATGCTGGCCTGGTAGAATGAGTTTGGAAGTTTTTCTTCCATTTCTATTTTTTGGAACCGCTTCAAAAGAATAGGTGTTAACTCTCCTTTATGTTTGGTAGAATTCTCCTGGAAAGCCATCTGGCCCTGGACTCTTGTCTGTTGGGAGATTTTTGATTACTGATTCCATTTCTTTACTGGGTATGGGTCTGTTCAAATTTTCTATTTCTTCCTGTTTCAATTTTTGTAGTTTATATATTTCTAGGAATTTGTTCATTTCTTCCAGATCGCCCAGTTTGTTGGCATATAACTGCTCATGACATTCTCATATTATTGTTTGTATTTCTGCAGTGCTGGTTGTGATCACTCCTCTTTCATTTGTGATTTTATTTATTTGGGTCCTTTTTCTTTTGTTGTTGTCTATCTGGGTAGGGTTTTATCAATTTTATTAATTCTTTCAAAGAACCAGCTTCTGGTTACATTGATCTATTCTACTGGATTTTATTTTTATATTGATTTCTGCTTTAACCTTTCTTATTTCCTTTCTTCTGCTGGTTTGGGGCTTTATCTGCTGTTCCTTATCCAGCTCTTTAAGGTGTAAGGGTAGGTTGTGTATCTGAGACCTTTCTTTCTTCTTTACGAAGGCCTAGATTGCTATATTCTTCCCTCTTACAACCGCCTTTGCTGCGTCCCAGTGGTGTTGGGCTGTGTCATTCAAAACCATTGTTTCATTGTTTCCTTGGCTTCCGTTGTACTTTTTAATTTCCTCTTTAAGTTCTTGGTTAACCCATTCATTCTTTGGTGGGATGTTCTTTAATCTCCAAGTATTCATGGTCTTTCCAAATTTTTTCTTGTGGTTGATTTCTAGTTTCATAGCATCATGGTCTGAAAATATACAAGGTATGATCTTGATCTTTTTGTACTTGTTGAGGGCTGATTTGTATCCCAATATGTGATCTACTGTGGAGAATGTTCCATGTTGGGAGCCATTTCTGAACTCACTAAGTTGAGAATACTCGTTGTGAGGTTAAGGCAGGTTTTGCAAGGCCTCCCGCCGTCAGATGCTGACCAATGTCTACCCCCCACTCAATTATATTTTGAGCACCGACCCCCCAAGGCACCTTGCTGATTGGTATTGGGAGTGACTCGTCCCCTTATTCTAAACTACGCTAATTGCACTTTGTGAAGGAACTTATCATAGGAATTTCTTCTTTTGTGATTATGGGAGCAAATATTACATTTGCTGAAAAACCTGTTTTACTTCCCCTCAAGAAAACAGGCTATTGACCCCTGCTCACAAAGAACTCTTGCCTTTGCTATGCTATAAACATTGTCTTGCATTTAAATGCTAAAGATACCCCCCCCATATGGTAAGCATCTAAATCACCTTCATCAATCACTATTGATAAAGATTACACATGTCTTCTACCAATCTATGTTCTGGGAAATTTTTACATGCCAAAGAAATCATTGTCTAAGGCAAATGCCACTGACCCCATACATTTCTTACCATAAATAAAGCTGACTCTGGTCAGAGCAGAGATGCCTGCCTGGTGATCAGAAAGAAACTTGTGGCTCCCTCATCCCTCCCCCTTTCCTGACACCGTCCATCCTTCAGGGAGCCCTGGACCTGCTGGAGCTGGACTCCGGCAGTTCTATGTGCACTTGAGGAGAATATGTATTCTGCTGCTCTAGGATGAAATGTTCTGAATATATCTGTCAAGTCCATCCGGTCCAGTGTGTCATTCAAAGTCATTGTTTCCTTTTGATTTTCTCATGACCTGTCCATTGCTCTAAGTGGGGTGTTGAAATTCCCTACAATTATGGTATTATTATCAATGAGTTTCTTTATGTTTGTGACTAATCGACTTATATATTTGGGCTCTTCCACATTGGGAGCATAAATATTTACAATTGTTAGATCTTCTTGGTGGATAGACCCCTTAATTGTGATATAATACCCTTCTTCATCTCTTGTTACAGTTTTTATTTTAAAATCTAGTTTGTCTGATATAAGTATGGTTACTCCAGCTTTCTTTTGAGGACCATTAGCAGGATAGATGATTCCTCATCTCCTTACTTTCAATCCGCAGGTGTCTTTAGGTTTAAAATGGGTATCTTGTGAGCAGCATATAAGATGGCTCTTATTTTCTGATCCATTCTGATACCCTATATCTTTTTAAAAATTTTTTAATGTTTTCTTTTATTTTTATTTTTGAGGGACAGAGAGAGACCGTGCAAGCAGGGGAGGGTCAGAGAGAAGGGGAGATACAGAATCTGAAGACAGGCTCCAGGCTCTGAGTTTGCTGTCAGCACAGACCCCGACACAGGGTTCAAACCCATGAACTGCAAGATCATGACCTGAGCCAAAGTCAGACACTTAACCAACTGAGCCACCCAGGCACCCCTACCCTATGTCTTTTGATTGGAGCACTTAGTACATTGACATTTAGAGTGAGTATTGAAAGATATGAATTTAGTGCCATTGTATTTCCTGTAGAGTTGGTGCTTCTGGTGATATTCCTGGTCTTTTCTAGTCTTGTTGTTTTTCATCTTTTTTGTTTTATTTCATCTTTTCTCTGCTCAAAGAGTCCCCCTTAAAATTTCTCGCAGGACTGCTTTAGTGGTCAGGAACTCCTTTAGTTTTTGTCTGGGTAACTCTTAATCTCTGCTTCTATTGTGAAGGACAGGCTTGCTGGATAAAGGATTCTTGGCTGCATATTTTTCCAGTTCAGCGCATTGACTATATCCTGCCACTCCTTTCTGGCCGCCAAGTTTCTGTGGATAGGCCTGCTGTGAACCCGATCAGTCTTTCCTCGTAGAATAAGGACTTCCCCCTTTGCTTCTTTCTTAATTCTTTCCTTGTCTGTATATTTCATGAATTGGCTACAATGTGCCTTGGTGATGGTCGGCTTTTGTTGGACCTCACGGGAGTTCTCTGTGCTTCTTGGATTTTGATGTCTGTGTCCTTCCCCAGATTAGGAAAGTCTTCCACTATAACTTGCTCACATAAAGCTTCTGCCCTTTTTTCTCTCTCTTCACCTTCTGGGACTCCTATGATTCAGATGTTATTCTTTTTTAGTAAGTCCCTGAGTTCTCTAAGTCTTGTATTGTGCTCTTTTGCCTTTGTTTCCCTCTTTTTTTCCTCCTTCATTAGTCTCCATAATTTCATCTCCTATGTCACTGATTTGCTGCTCTGCTTTGTCCATCCTTGCTGTAATGGCATCCATTCAAGATTGCATCTCAGTTATAGCATTTTTAATTTAGTCCTGATTAGATTATGTCTTTTATCCCCACAGAAAGGGATCCTATGCTTTTTTCAACCCCAGTTCATATTCTTATTATTGTGGTTCTAAATCCTAGTTCAGATATCTTGCTTCTATCTGTGTTAATTAATCCCCTGTCGTTTCTTCCTGTTCTTTTTTGGGGGTGAATTCCTCCATTTCGTCATCTTGAAGTAAGAAAAAGTTAATGAAATTAAAAAATTAAAACTAAGAAATTAAAAACAAGGGACTCCTGGGGGGCTCAGTCAGTTGAGGGTCTGACTTCACCTCAGGTCACGATTTCCCAGTTAGTGGGTTGGAGCCCCACATCGGGCTCTGTGCTGACAGCTCAGAGCCTCGAGCCTGCTTCAGATTCTGTGTCTCCCTCTCTCTCTGCCCCTCACCCACTCACTGTCTGTCTCTCAAAAATGAATACACATAAAAAAATGTTTTTAATTAAAAACAAAACAAAAAATCAAATAAAGGAAGCCAGATCCTAGGAGTGTTTCGGTCAGTTTGTTAAAAGAAGCTTGATAGAAGAAAGAAAAAAGGGAAAGAAGGAAAAAAGCAAGAAAAAAATTAAAAATTAAAAAGTTTTTTATATAATAAGAATAAAATGAAATCAAGAAAATGACATAGAAAGGTTTAATTAAAACGAAAGCAAAAAAATCAATATACATTTTTTAAAAATTAAAAAAAGAAAATAAAAATAAAATGTTCTCTTTCTGTATTCAAGGAAAAGAGAAGAAAGGAAAAAATTTTTAAACAAAAACAGAAGCAAAAAATAATGAATAAATGAACCAGCAAACAGAATGAAACCAGAGCGAAGTTATATCCAGTTTCCCCTAGGACTGAAATCAGGAAGTCCTCTGGAGCCCTACCCTAAACAGGGGAGGGACTTGTGACGGCCTTGGAGGGCACATTTGGGCGGGGCTTGGTGTAATGGCTCTGCTCTCCACTAGGTGGCGCTGCTTAGCTTCCTGGGGTGGACCCCTGTGGCCTGCGGTGGGAGCGGTGGAAATGGCCTCACCCTCGCCCTAGTCTCTGGCACAGGAACTCTGGGCTCCCACCTACCAGCGACCAAGCACCCCTCCTTTGTCACGGTCCTGTGTCCACTCCCCCCCCCCAACCCTGTCTGTGTTCAAGCTGTCCATCTGCCAGGTGGCACCTACCTCCAGAGTTTTATGCCCCATGGGGTTGTGTTTCAAAACCCCTCACTTCAGAGAACCCCCGAGGCTTGCACCCACACTGACTCTGGGGGACGGTCTCTCTGAGCAGTGGCCCTGGGCCAGCCTCCCTCAGAAATGTGTGCGTGGTTGCGCAGCATCAGAGATTCAGAGATTTGGGCAAAGGACAGCGCTCAGCCCGTGCCAGGTGGCTCTGCACTCTGGCCCACTTTGTCCCTGAGGTGGCTGCGCTCCGGGGTCGGCTGGGACCTTTGCCTGTGGACAGGTTTCTTGTCCTCTACCAAGTGCCTCCAAGCAGGGTGACCGCTTCTCCCCGTGTGGCACCCAGACCCCTCAGACCCCGCAGCCCGTTCCCAGGGATTTGCCCTGCTTGCCCAGCACTGGGCTCTGAAACAGCACACTCCGGGCTCGGCTGTTTCTAGAATCCCAGTGGTGCCGAAACCTCTTCTTTCTCCCGGCCAGTGGTTTCGTGGACCAGATTTCCCGTCCAGGCCTCTGTGTTTTCACGCGCTCTCTCTGTCTCTCCAGCTACTTTTGGGGAAGGAGTGGTCTTCCCGCACTCTCCGGATGCGCCACACTCTCCCCCTTCTCCATCTGTCTCTACAAAAACAGCTCCCTACCCTCCTCCTCCTCCTCCTCCTCGGCCTTCCTCCCCCCCAGCTCCCCTCCCGCACCACCTGCCTGCTGAGTTCCGTGGCCCAAGTTATGCGGTTTGTTGTGTTAACCATCAGATAAGTTTCCTGGGTGTGCAAAATGGGTTCGTGCTGATCCAGCTGCGTTTCAGGGAGAGACACACCGAGGGCCTCCATGCTCTCCGCCATCTCGACTCCTCTTGTGCTCTGTGATCCCTTGAAAGGCAGACACGAGGCCGTGGGTGAAAGTCACTGCGGCACGTAGGCCTTTGGAACCGTCCTGGGAACGCGCCCGGAGGGGGTCGGGGCGCAGTCCTGTGGGTGGCGTCGGTCTTGGGGAGCCTGTGCCCCTCCACTGAACTTGGGGGCCTCTGCGCCCTTCCGCTCTTAGACGGGGCGGGGTGACTAGCGTTGAGTTTTTCCCTTTCCCCCAGAGGCAGGCCGGCGGGGCCGGATGTGTGTGTTTTCCTTCCTCCACGTAGGATGGGCCCCGGTAAGACCCCAGAGGCTGGGGCTCGGGTAAAATCGTCTCTCCTGAGGGCAGGCCTGTGAAGAACAGAAAGTTCTGGCGTATTTCAGAATTGTTCTCTTTCCCTTCCTACGATTTTTCTCCTACGTTCACTCACTGTAAGGAGCTGGTGGAACTCCTGGAGGTAAAACTCACAAAAGGGGGAAGGGACCTCCATGACTGGATCCCCCTGGAGTTTTTCACTCTGAGTTGTCCACACTGAGCCTCCAGCAAAGCCCCGGATCACGGCTCAGGTCCGCCCATGCTGCTCCCGCGGCCGCAGAGGTCTCTTCCCAGGGGCGTTTCTGTAACTTGTGTTTCCCTGTCTCCCCAGTTCTGGCGGCGGCACTTCGCACTGTGCTCTCACTTCTGTGCTGGGTCCAAGAAGAGCTGTTGACGCCTCGGTGTGTTTAGCCTTGTGCTTTTGGTTAAGAGGGAAGGATGACTTAGGTCCCCGCACGCTGGGCTGGAAGCCAAGTAACCATCTTGAGTGTTATCTTCTCTGAACTCGCAGCTTGTTTATGGTGCCCTTTGTAGATTAGATTTTAATTTTGTGTTGAGGAAGAGAAGACCAAGCCCTGACATCCGGGAGCTGGGTTGGCACTACCAGCCAAGACTGGTTGTTCTTCTGCTGCGCGTAAAGGAGTCCACAGAACAGCGGAAGCAAAGGCATCGTGCAGCCTGGGCGGTTTCCAGACAAAGCCAGACCCCTCCATGACCGCGACCGAACGGTGAGCGGTGAACAGCGTCCAAACCACAGTAACGACCACACATTCTCGTGTCCAGGCTGATATGCGTGCCTGCTGCGGGGACCCGGTGCAGCTCGGCCCTCAGGCCCGTCCACACGCCATGTGGATAACACTGGCTCAGAGACCCAATCACAGAGAGACCCCTGCCCAACCAGCACCCAAATCAGAGCAGAGCCCCGCTTCCTCCCACCTCCTTCACATGACTTGACATAAACCCAAATCCTATAGGGCTTTTCTGGCACCCTCTATTGAGGCACTTCACAGTTCTCCATGGTCTCAAAATAATAAATCCACCTTGTTTGAAGATAAACGTATTCTCACTGATCTTGGTCTGGAGGCTTTGACAATGTCGTCCAATTTGTTTCTACTTCAAGAGTTGTGCTTTTTTATCCCTTGTTTGTTTAAGAACTGTTTCTCTACTCTAAGGTCATTTTAAAAGTTGGGGTGTTCTTTTGGGGGGGGATTGGTGTTTTCTTCCCAAAGTCAGCTTTTCACATTAAGTTCTGCTAGAATTTATTTACTTTTGTGATTTGTGTGAGGTAGATATCTAATTTAATTTTTTCCCATAAATGTAACAAGTTGCTCTAGCAACTGGCTGGATGATAAATTATTTGTAATAAATCTGTTTCTGGGTTCTGTACTCTGTTTCATTGATTTATTTATTTCTCTATCCCTATACCAATATTATACTGTCTTAAATGCTATCCTTTGATAAAAAGTCTTGAAATCTAGTAAGGCAGATTTCCCTACCTTGTTTTTCTTTCAAATTACCCTTGGCCTATTTGTTTTCCATAAATGTATTAGAATCAGCTCAATAAGTTCCATGAAAATTTCTATGTGGGTCTTGATTGAAAGTATTTACATTTATAGATCATTTTTGGTGAATTTGAATTATGTTAGGAATCTTCCCATCCATTAACATGGTATATCTCTCCAGTGATTTAGCTTTTTATTACTGTCTTTTAATACAGTATTGTAATTTCTTCCACTAGCACATCTTTTTCCTTTGCATTTTCTAAAAATGTTTATTTATTTTTGAGAGAGAGAGAGAGACAGCATGAGTGGGGGAGGTGCAGAGAGAGAGGGGGACAGAAGATCCAAAACAGGCTCCAAGCTGATAGCAAAGAGCCCAATGTGGGGCTCAAACCCATGAACCAGGAGATCATGACCTGAGCCAGTTGAATGCTTAACTGACTGAGCCACCCAGAAGCCCCATTTTTAAGCATTTTAGAAAATGTTTATTTATTTATTTATTTTGAAAAAGAGAGACAGAGTGAGTGGGGGGGGGGCAGAGAGAGGGGGAGAGACAGAATCCCAAGCAGGCTCCATGCCCAGCACAGTAGCCTACTCAGGACTCCCTCTAATGACCTTGAGATCATGACCAGACCCTAAATCAAGAGTAAGACGCTTAACCAACTGAGCCACCCAGGTGCTCCTCCACTAGCATATCTTTGGTTAAATTAATACCTAGGTAGCTTTATTTTATTGCTACTCTAAAAATTGTACTTTCTTTTTTCTAAAAAATTTGTTTAAAGTTCATTTGATTTGAGAGAGAGAGAGAGAGAGAGAGAGAGCAGGGGAGGGGCAGAGAGAGAGGGAGACAGAGGATCTGAAGCAGCCTCCATACTGTCAGTGCAGAGCTGGACTCGGGGCTCAAACTGTGAGATCAGGAAATATCAAGAATTGGTCACTTAACCAACTGTGCCACCCAGGTGCCCCTAAAAGTTATACTTTCTAGAATTGTGTAGGAGTATGGAAATGCAATTTACTTCTTTGTGTTAATCTTATGTTCATTACTGGTTCTAATAATAATGAGGTTTTCATGTAAATGAAGCTAAAAGCTGTAGAAATTTGGGCACCTGGGTGGCTCAGTCAGTTGAGTGTCAACTCTTGGTTTTGGGTCAGCTCATGATCTCATGATTTCATGAGTTCAAGCCCCACACTGGGCTCTGTGCTGGTGGGGTGGAGCCTGGTTTGGATTCTCTCTCTCTCTCTCTCTCTCTCCCTCTCTCTGCTCCTCCCTCATGTGTGCTCTCTGTCTCAAAATAAATGAATAAACTTCAAAAAAAAAAAAACTGTAGAAATTCACAGATTTACTTCTTCCTTTTTAACTCTTATACTTCATTGGTTTTTCTTGTTTTATTGTTGACTAGGACCTCCAGGACAATGTTGAATAGAATGAAATAGAATAGAATAGAAGTGAGTGAGGGAATTTTTGTCTAGTTCTTGTCCTTAATTGCCTGTGAGTCCCAATTCACCTTTAAGTATAATGTTTGCTATACGGTTTTGGAAGACCTCTTTACCTTTCTTTGGATGATTTTCTATACTACCTTAATCAGAAATCTTGTTTATTTTGTTTATTTTAAATCATGAATGGATATTGAAATTCATCAACTATTTTCTCTTTGTTGAAATGATGATATGCTTTTTCTCCTTTAACAAATGAATATGATGAGTCGTATTAGAAGAAATTTGGTTTTTGTATATTGAAAGATTAAGTTTGCTAATAAAATATGAAACACTTTTGCATCTAAGTTTACACATGTGATTGACCTTGCTTTCTTTTTCTGTTTTTAGTGTCAAGGATGGACTATATATATCAAGTAAATTAAGCTTTTTATGTCTTTTTATTTATTTTTGAGAGACAGCGTGAGCAGGGGAGGGTTAGAAAGAGAGGGAGACACAGAATCTGAAGCAGGCTCCTGGCTCTGAGTTAGCTGTCAGCACAGAGCCCGACGCGGGGCTCCAACCCATGAACTGTGAGATCATGACCTGAGCTGAAGCCGGATGCTTAACTGACCGAGCCACTCAGGTGCTCCTATATCAAGTAAATTAAAGAGCATCCCCCCTTCTTTGTCCTGTGGACAATGCATATAAGTTTGTGATTACCTATTCCTTGAGTAGTTGGGAAAACTCTACCTATAAACCCAATTGGCCTGAAGATTTCTTTGTTGTGGTTGTGGTGGTCATATATGTGTGTAAAAGAGCTGAGATATTATATAATAAATCTGAAGGTAATTGTGATAGATAGCTTCTAAGATGGCTTCCCTGAGCTTTGCCTCCAGGCATTTATGCCATTGTGTAATCCTCTCCTCCTGAGCATGGAAACTTGCTTCTAAAGAATAAAATAGAACAAAGGTGATGGGATGCCATTTGTAAGACTGGATTTACGAAGGATTATGAGTCACAGAACACTGAAAGGATTGCCCCATGACTTAGTGAGATGTGTTCCAAGAAGGCAAAGGTGATTCAACATGAGGAAAACAATTAGTAAATACGCCACATGAATAATATAAAAGGGGAAACAGCACAATCATATCCATAGATATTTAAGAAAAGACAAATTCAACACCGTTTCGTAATCAAAACCGTTTGGCAACCTAGGAATTGAAGGGAACTTTCTTAACATGATAAGAGGCATTTATGAAAACCCCACCGCTGACTTCGTACTCAGGGGTGAAAGGCTGAGGGCTTCCCCTTGGGATCAGGCACAGGACGGGGACGGCTGCTTTCACCACTGCTGTTCGATATTTTCCGGAAAGTCTGGCAAGAAAAAAAAATAAAAGGCATTCAAATCAGAAAGAAAGAAGTAATACATTTTTATTTAAAGAATTTTATTTTTATATAGTTCTGTATAAAAACATCAACACACACCCACACACACACTCTGCTAGAGCTAATAAACAAAGTCAGCTACGTTGCACAGCACAAAATCAACACTCAAAAATCAGGCGTGTGTCTATGCACCAGCGGTGAACAATTAGAAAACGAAGTTAAGAAAACAATTCATTTACAACAGCATCCCAAAGAACACAATACTTAGAAATAAGTTTAATCAAGGATGGGGCAAAACCTTTACACTGAACTGCAAAACACTGCTGAACGAAATTTAAAGAAGATATAAATAAATGGAAAGATAGCCCATGTCCATGGATTAGAAAACAATATTTTCAGTATAATTTGCATTTTCCCCACAGAGGTCAAGTCTCTCCCCCACCATTCCTTAAGGATTTAACTCCTTACACGGGCTTTGGTAGAGGTCGGGGGCAGCACCCACAGGACTAAATTGGGGTGGGTATGTTTAGTCCTTCTGGGCTTTATAGGAATGATTCCGGGCAACCTTGCCACGGATGGTACAATTGACGTAGTAACGTAGTTTCACGTGCAGCTGGTGAGGCATGTCAACATCAAAAACGCTTGCTTTGGAAGTGGCCCTGAGCACTGCAGCTTCCACTGTGTTTTGAATGACGAACTTTTTTTTAATACTCTTTTTAATTTTTAAATTTTATTTGAGAGAGACAGACAGTGCAAGTGGGGGAGGGGCAGAGAGAAAGGGGGAGAGGATCCCAAGCAGGCTGCTCGCCACCAGCGCAGAGCCCGACGTGGGGCTCGAACTCACCAAACCGCGAGATCATGACCTGAGCCAAAACCAAGAGTCAGACCCTTCACCCAGGCGCCCCTGGAGTGGGAGCCGTGGCCCCGTTGGGACTCGTTCAGTGCTTTCTCTGGAGTGATGAAATCTTTGAGTCTAGAGAGAGGTGGTGGTTGCAATCACAATGCAGAAAATACCACTGAATTCTATCTTTAAAATGGTTAGTTGCAGGGAGTCCGGGGGGCTCAGTCAGTTGAGCGTCCGACTGCAGTTCAGGTCATGATCTCACGGTTCATGAGTTTGAGCCCCCGTCGGGCTCCGCGCTGACAGCTCAGAGCCTGGAGCCTGTTTTGGGTTCTGTGTCTCCCCCTCTCTCTGCCCCTCCCTGACTTACACTCTGTCTCTGTCTCTCAAAAACGAATAAATGTTAAAATTTTTTTTTTAAATGGCTGGTGTATGTTATTTGAATTTCACCCCCACAAAAATAGAAGATTATGATCCCATTTGTTCGGCTCTTTTCAGTTCTTCTCATTTATCGAGTCTAAGGAAGCCAGCTGCCAGGCTGCGGGCTGCTGGACGGAAAGGTCACGTGGCAGGAGCTGAGGGCAGCCTCCGGACCACGGCCAGTAAGAGCTGGCACCTTCAACCCAATAGCCCTCGAGGAACCCAAACCTGCCAACAACCGTGGGAGGGCGCTTGCAAGCGGGTCACCTCCCGCGTAAGCTGTGAGCTGCCGAGGACACTCACTGTGGCCTCACGTTAGCCTCGGGTGCACTGCGGTGTCCATGCTGGACAACTGCAGGAGACGCTCCTGCTCAGATCGCGGGAAGAGGCGCCACAGACCTGGACTGACCCAAAGCCACTCTGAAATCCCGCCCGCAGAATGCCGGAGATTCTTCCATCACGCTCCTGGGTCTCGGAGGAATTCCCCGTGGCTCTTGGCTCTGCTCTCTGGGTCTCGGGCCTCGGAGGCAGCCCTTCCTTTCTACTGAGGGGGCGCACGCGTTTGCAGCCGAGCGGCTTTTGCAGCTCCATTGCGTGGAGAGACCTCATTCTGCTCATCCACGCATGGGTCAGTGGCCCCTTGAGTTGTTGCCACATTGTGGCTATTGTGAGTCATGCTGCTGCAAACGTAGTAAATCTTTGAGCCCCTGCTGTCAAGGCTTTTGAGAAAATACTCAGAAGTATGACTGGATCAGATGGTAATTTCATTTTTGAGAAACTGCCTTTTTGTTTTCCACAGCGGTGGCTCCATTTTGTATTCCCACCCCGGGTGGAGTTTCAAGTATAATGAAAATCTGAAACCGTCCACTCTTGTTTTTCCCTAGACTCAGCGTGAGCCTTCTCCTTGGGGGATCCGTTCGCTATTTATGATGTGAGTAATAAATACTATTTCCTGTCTATTGGTGCCCACGTGTCATTTATCCCAACATTCAAAAATCCCCGGGCACGAGGGCACGCTAGGCACCGAGGAAGGGGCTTGGTGCCCCGAACACGACGCCGGACGATGATCACAGACCATGGGCTTTCTTCTCTCAGCTCAGTGACTGGGCTCGCGCTCCACGGAGCCCACGGGTGGCCTCGGGCAGGCGCAGGCGACGGCTGACATGTTTATGCTCCAGGCATGGCCAGTTTCCGTTGGTTCCACTGGATCTTACCAAGCTTCTGCCCTCCATCTAGCTGGCTGAAGCCAGACATAATGATGGGGAAAGGGCCGAAGGGCCAGGCCCCAGACAGGGTTGAGAAAGCAAAGAAACAGAGGCTGAGGATCCCGACCCCAGACGGCATCCTGGCCGTGCCGAGCCATTCATCGGAGAGAAGAATGGAAGTGGTCACATGTCGCAGCCGGGCACGGACCCCCACCTCTCCCAGGAGCTGCCTGGAAAGGGTGGTTGATTCCCGGGGTCGTCGCTGGGCGGGAGCGCGATGCAGTGGCATTCGGAGCCTTGAGCTTGCACGGGGCGGGGGTGGGGGGGGGCGTGCTTCACCAGCGCTCCCCAAGGTCAAGGTGCTTCCGATGTGTGGCTGCCCTCACCGCACTGCTGTATTCTGATCTACTTGGGGATTTCCGGCAGGATAAAAAAAATTTATAAATAGAAGGACCCCTAAAATATCCTGAGCTACAAAAAGCTAAGATAAAATTACTACAGGCAAAGAAAAAAATACTATTCTGAGGCCTTCTGCCCGGCTTCCTCAGGAGAGAGCAGCAGGTTACAGAACACTGGGCTGCAGCCGGCATGCGCTCTCAGCTGCGGGGCACCCCCCCCCACTCACCTTACAGTCCCCTGCCCGTTGGTTTCGTGGTCGTCCTTTGTGGTCCGTGTGACACAAAGGACCTCCGGGAGCTGGCGGCTTTGGCTGGGGTCCCCATCTCACTGTCTATGCAAGTAATAAGCCTAAGAGTGGCTCCCTGTGTCTTTACCAGCCAAACCAGCCTGGCCTTGACCTTGGCCTCGTGTACCAGCTGGACCTGCTGCACCATTAGTTACACCACAGGCGCTTCCTTGATGCCCCCCGGCGCTCCTTTCGGGACCAGGCCCTGCTCACCTCCCTGAGAGGCACGAGCGCTCGGAACAGCTGCCCGTGGGTTTCTCGTGTGCAAAACTGCTGCCCGCACCTCCCACACCCCGTCAAACCGGCTGCCGCCCACACGTTGGGCCCTTTTGGAAATGGGCCCCTTGCCCCTCAGACAGATGTCCATCATGTCTGGGCTGAGAGGCAGCACCCTGTGGGCTCCCCCCGGCCCCCAGCCTCCCTGCTACAGTACATGTGCCGGCTGTAGGATGAAGCCGTCTCTGGGTCGTCCGGCGTCTTCCCCGTGCAATCCTTGGTCCCGTGCCAGAAACCGATGCCAGGGGAGGCCACGCCTCTCCCAGAGTTGGAAACCACCTTGGGGACCCCTGGGCATAAGCAAGCAAACAAGAGAGGGGCTTCGTGCCCTTTGAAGCCCTGATGAGGGAGCCCACGGGACACGCAGGGCCTCCCTGGTCGAATGCGGGGCCCCTGGGCAGCTCGGGTGGCTGAAGTGTGGGCGGTTCGCTGCAGAGTGCACCCTGACCGACCAGCGATGTCCGTGCGCTTTTCCTGGCTCCCACTCCCCAGCCTGTGCCAACTACACAAACAGAGCTACAAGTGCAACCTCACAACGCCCAGTAGACAATACGAAACGATTCGAGCTGTCCCAAGCTTCCCGCCTCAACACTTTCCGAAGATCTCACCTGCTTACAAAGGACAAAAGGCTCATATCCCTCTTTTTAAAAAAGATTATTGATTTATTTTGAGAGAGAGAGAGGGAGAGTGAAGGGGGGAGGCAGACAGAGCGGGAAAGACAGAATCCCAGCGTGGGGCTCCATCTCATGAACTCATGGAGCTCATGGAGCTGAAATCAAGAGTCACTTAACTGCTTAACTGACTGAGCTACCCAGGCACCCGCCTCTCTTTAAAAAAAAAAGTTTATGGGGCGCCTGGGTGGCTCAGTCAGCTAAGTGTCTTACTTTGGCTCAAGTAACGATCTCATGACTTGTGAGTTCGAGCCCGCATGTCGGGCTCTGGGCTGACAGCTCAGAGCCTGGAGACTTTTTTGAATTCTGTGTCTCCTCTTTCTACTCTTCCCCACCCTTCTCTCTCTAAAATAAATAAACATTTTAAAAAGTTTGTTTGTTTATTTATTTATTTATGTATCTCTATGCCCAATGTGGGGCTTCAACCGATGACCCCGAGATCCAGAGTCGCGGGCTCGGCCCCCTGAGCCAGCCAGGAGCCCCCAAAAGTCTCGCCTCTTGAACAAAACACTCAGGAAAATGTCCATATCTGTAGCCTCACTCCCATCCTGTTAAGGGAAAGAGACCAGATTGAGGCCCAATGCGGATCCTTTGAACATGACCCTGTAATTCTGATCTGAGCAGAAGTTGGGCACTTAACCGACCGAGTCACCCAGGTGCCCCGACCATCTTTCAAAATTAAACACGAGTCACACTTTACAGCAAAAGGCCCCCCAAATGACAGATTGCACCCACACAAGGCCTCTGACCTTCATGCCTCAAAAATAACTAAACATAAAAAAAAAGTTTTTTAAGGCAACATGGCTTCCGCCTGGCTCTCTCTTCTGTGACACTTGCCCTTGGAACCCAGCTATATGTTTGTGTTATTAGCAAAGGGAGTTGTTGTAAAGCACAGGGAATGGTACCAACAGAATGTGGGCACCTTTGGGCTCCTTCGCCCACGTCGGGGCATCACCTGCCGCCGGTGGGGTGATTGACTCATTATCCCACGGCATTCATCCCTCACCAACTCTATGCCTAAAGGTAATACCTTTGGCTCAAATTCCTATGTTCCAAATTCCAACGAGATTACTCTCACCTCCTGATAACTTGTGCCTAGATGTCAGATTCATTCCCAGTGGGGACCGCCCTCTGAGCCCCACATCCCTGTCAATGGAGACTTGATTCCGGGGGTGACGCCTGCCTTCCCTTCCCCATATGTGCTCTCCCCCGCCCAGAGCCCTTTAAAAAATCACACCACTCCTCAAACCTCTCCAAAAACAGACCTTGAGCCCTAACCTGCCCTTTGTTCTTTTGTACCTAGGATCCCTCCAAATAAGAGGCCAGTTGGCTCTTGAGCAACATGGGGCTTACGGGCACCGATGCCCTGTAACACCGCTGAAAACTTGAGGATAGTCTTCGAGTCCTTCAAAGCTTAGCTGCTGACAGGCTACCGTCGACAGGAAGCCTTACAGATACAGTAAACAGTCTCTTAACACGTATGTTGTATGTCATGCGTGCTTTGTTCATACAATAAAGTAAGCTAGAGAGAAGCAAAGGTTAAGAAAATCATAAAGAGGAGAAAACGCATTTGCAGTTTTTACTCTACTGTAAAAACCGCACGTGTAGGTGGGCCCACGTGGTTCAGGCTCCGCGGCAGGTGTGTGCCTCACTAACGTCAGGGCCCGCGACCTGAATCACGTGTTGCACTTACCATGGGCCAAACTGGCCCACCTTCTCCAATTAATGCCTACTCTGCTGACCTTCTAGAACTTTAATTAAGATAATTTTCCCTCACTGCATAGACCTACAATTATCCCGAAATTTTCAATCCTCGCTAAATTGTGAGATGCCTCTCCTTTTATTTATTTATTTATTTTAATTATATATATATATATATATATAATTTTTTTTGAGAGAGAGAGATCATGCATGAGCCAGGGAGCGGTAGAGAGGGAGAGAAAGAGTCTTAAGCAGGCTCCATGCCTAGCTGCAGCCTGACTCAGAGCTCGATCTCATGACTGTGAGATCATGACCTGAGTCAAACTCAAGAGTCAGACGCTTAACCGACGGAGCCGCCCAGGTGCCCCTATTCCTTTCCTTTTAACAGCAGCTTTACCGAGATGTAATTCTCATATCTTAGAACTCGTCCTTGTAATGCATGATCCTTGTATGTATGATTCAGTGGCTTCTAGCACATTCCCAGAGCTGCGCGCCCATCCCCCATCCACTTTCAGAGCGTTGCCGTCACTCCAGAAAGAAACCCCAGACCCGTCAGCGATCACTCCTTCTCCCCACCTCCCGGGCCCTGGCACCCACAAATCTGCTTTCTGTCTGCAAGAACTTGTCTCTTCCGGACATTCCGCATGACGGGATCCGACACGACGGGGCTTTTTTGTGTCTAGCTTCTTTCACTGAGCAGAATGTCTTCTGGTTTCATTCAAGCTTTGCGGCTCCCTTCACAACACGAAAGCCGCAGTCTGCCCGCGGGGGCCCCCAGCCCACCCCATCCGTGACCACAGCCACGATCCACAGGCACTTTTGCCGCTAACTCTCGTTTCGTTCCAGACCCACTGAGCCTTCTCTTGGGGGAATCCTTTTACTGTTGATTACTTTATGCTGTGCCCCTGGGTACCTATGTGCCTCTGCTACCAGAGGCTGCGATCGAGGCATCGGCTCTGTTCAGGTCCCCATGGCTGTAGCACCGAGGTCCCCATTTTCTCTCAACTCCCGCTCAGTCTTCCTCCAGGCCAGGAGGAGAGCCTCTCTACCCAGAGTTCTTCTCTTGAAGGTCCCAGCTCAAGCCCACCCAAGTCATCGCCCTTCCCATTAGCTGAAAGGCAACTGACGGGGAGCTTGGTCCCAGGGGCTCTCCCTGCACAAGACCCCACCCACATTCCCGGGGGCGGGGCTGGGAGTCCTGGAGGCCGGCCTAGCACTGCGCCCACCACTGCCCTGTTCAGTGTGTTAGAAGAAAATCGCTAGGCCCATCCCACAGTCAAGGGGGGGACATGACACAAGGTGTGAAGGGTCAAGGGACAGAGATCGCTGGGGACCTTCTAGAAGCTGCGTGCTGCGCACACCTCTTTCTCATAGTTGGGGGAGGTGTTTGGGGGAGAGTGTCTAATCCCATTCCTTTAGTGTCTTTTAAAAAAAGTGTTTATTTACTTATTTTTGAGAGAGAGAGCAAGAGAGCAGGGAAGGGGCAGAGAGAGACCGAGAATCCCAACCAGGCTCAGCGCTGCCAGCACACAGTCCCATTCAGGGCTTGAACTCCCGAACCGTGAGATCCTGACCTGAGCCTAAAGCAAGAGTCAGAGGCTCAACCAACTGAGCCACCCAGGGCCCCTCCTTTTGGTGTCTGGTTTCATTCTCTGCGGTTTGCTTCCTCGCGGGCTCTGTAATTTTGGACTGTGAGCTCAGGATCCGAGGGGCTTTACTTGAGAAGTCTTGGGTGTCTGGGCCTCAGGGAGCCATTGGAGAGGCTTCCTGCGTGGTTTTGCCGGGGCGCCCGGGGCTGCTACCAAGCCACAACTACCGCTTAATGTTAATTTCTCCACACTGGGGCTCCTGGGCCATACGGATGGGGGACTTTTTGGTAGGCACTCCAGGCTTTCAGAAGGCGTGCCTGAAAACACAAAACTCTCAAGAGGAAACTTTTCTCCCCCGCCACCTCCCCCGAGCCCGAAGTTCCTTATGTCTCTCTGTGTCTGTGGGTGGAATTTCTCCCATCCCTTTCCCTTAAAGTGTTGCTTTTCCACGGTCCAGCTTTCTGCGTGGCCTTCACACCAACCCCTTCCCCGGTGAGGGTCGTGGCCCTCAGTGGGTGGCCCGTGGTGTCAGAGCCCAGCCTCCCCCCTCGGGCTGCCAAGCTCCTTTCTTCTCCCGGATCTGGGTTCCAGTTCTTCAGTGTGGGTCCTGGAGAACCTTGCTTCCTTTCTTGAGAGTTTAGCTATGGATTTAAAAAGGTTATTTCCTGACCAGCATCTTTAGGTGTTTCCAAGAAGGAGAATTTCAGGCTAGCTAACCTGCTACCAAGAAATTAAAGAGAATTTAGAAAACTTCCTGGTGCAGATCGACAAAATCACAGAACTGCTTTGGGCGGGGGAGGGGGGGAGGGAGGAAGGGGGGGCAGCGGGCGATGATGTTGCCGTGATCTCGCCTCCACTCCGGGGCCCAGAAACCGCACGCCCTCACCTTATCCAGAAGTGACAGAGACGCGGGGAGACGGTACCGATGTCAATGTCACACCTCACGACCATACCCGGAGCTGCCATGGGGCTGGGCCTTCACAGGTCACGGCTCGCTTAGCCCACCCAGCCTTCTGGGGTCTGCGGCTCCACTGCCTGTCCTGGGTGCACTGTCTTGCTTGTCATGAGGGCGGCCTGTCCTGTGTGTGAGCACGTGGGTGTTGCCTGTCCTGTGTGGAGGCATCTCCTCCAAGTGCCAGGGGCAGCTCGAGGGTGTGTGAAGTCTCCTAATGGGGAACTCACACAGCACAAGAAAGGTGATCAGAAACCACGCCCCCTTCCAAGAGGCTGCTCCATTTTCCTGGGCCACCTTCCAATCTGTTCCAATCAGAGCTGTTGTCTAGTATTGAGACAGATGTTAGAAATGACTTTGGGACGGGGCACCTGGGCGGCTCAGTCGGTTAAGCATCTGACTTCGGCTCAGGTCATGATCTCACAGTTCATGGGCTCAAGCCCTGCGTCAGGTTCTGTGCTGACAGCTCGGAGCCTGGAGCCTGCTTCAGATTCTGTGTCTCCCTCTCTCTGCCCCTATCCCCCTTGTGCTCTGTCTCTCTCTCTCTCTCTCTCTCTCTCTCAAGAATAAATAAACATTAAAAAATTTTAATAAAAAGAAAATAAGTGACTTTGGGGAAATTAAAAATAGATCTACCCCACGACCCAGCAATTGCACTACTAGGTATTTATCCAAAGGATACAAAAATGTTGATTCGAAGGATGCGTGCACCCCAATGCTTAGCGCAGTGCTACAGACAATAACTAAGGTGTGAAAAAAGCCCAAAGGTCC
The DNA here is from genome assembly GCA_004023785.1 of Mungos mungo. Classification (NCBI taxonomy): domain Eukaryota; kingdom Metazoa; phylum Chordata; class Mammalia; order Carnivora; family Herpestidae; genus Mungos; species Mungos mungo. The sequence goes on along the minus strand of PISW01000730.1, from coordinate 418,762 downwards.
ATCGACGGATGACTGGGTAAAGAAGATGTGGCATATACACACAATGGGATATTACTTGGCGATCAAAAAGAATGAAATCTTGCCATTTGCAACAACGTGGATGGAACCAGAGGGTACTATGCTAAGCGAAATTAGTCAGTCCGAGAAAGGTAAATATATGATTTCACTCCTACGTGAAATTTAAGAAACAAAACAGATGAACATAGGGGAAGGGAAGCAAAAATAAGATAAAAACAGAGAGGCAGACAAACCATAAGAGACTCTTAAATACAGAGAATAAATGGAGGGTTGCTGGAGGAGAGGTGGGGGGAGGGGATAGATGGGGGATGGGAATGAAGGAGGCACTTGGGATGAGCACTGGGTGTTGCGTGTAAGTGATGAATCCCTAAATCCTACTCCTGAAATCATAAAAACGATGCCTTGGGGCGACTGGGTGGCTCAGTCGGTTGAGCCTCCGACTTCGGCTCAGGTCAGATCTCACGTTTGTGGGTTCGAGCCCCGCATTGGACTCTGTGCTGACAGCTCAGAGCCTGGAGCCTGCTTCAGATTCTGTGTCTCCCTCTCTCTCTCTGCCCCTCCCCCGCTCGCTCGCTGCTCTGTCTCTCAAAATAAAATAAAGACATTAAAAATTTTAAAAATAAGTAAATAAATAAATAAAACATTAAAAAAATTTTAAAAAAAGATGCCTTTCGGGGAACCTGGGGGGCTCAGTCACTTAAGCATCCAACTCTCGATTTCAGTTCAGGTCATGACCTCAGGGTTTGTGAGTTCGAGCTCAGCATCAGGCTCTGCACTGACAGGGCGGAGCCTGCTTGGGATTCTCTCTCTCTCCCTCTACCCCTACCCTGCTTGTAATGTCTCTGTCTCTCTCAAAATAAATAAATAAACTATAAAAAGAAAGAAAAAGGAAGGAAGGAAAGGAGGGAGGGGGGAGGGAGGGAGGAAGAAATGACTCTGAACTGTGACAGCTGGTAGCCCTATTCTGGCCCCCTCTCCACCCTTGCCGGGCACACCCTGGGGTCCACACTCCTCTGAAAACACCCAGCCCTGCATTCGGAGGCTCGTGTTGGGTGGCCCGGCTGTGACGGGAGTGTGGCTACAATCCTGCAGGGACAATGCTGTTACATTTGCTGCCAGAGGTCTTTCCTCTCCACACAGATGCTGATGGGGGCTTGGAGGGCACAGCAATGGCGCTCACCTGGACCGCAGGTCACCTGACATGACCCTTTCCGGGTCTGCTTGTCAGTGAAAGTCTGAGCTTCTGGCCCTGTAGGTCACCTGCTAGGGAGGCTAGGGTGAGGTGGGGGTCAGGGGGTGGCCTCCCTGCCGGCAGGTCCCCAGAATCTGCCAGAGACAACCTGGTAACCGGATTATGCTGGTTTGCCTAAGATGGGGGGGCTGCTTTGTCAGGGGTCACAGGTCATAGATTTAATCACCTTCCCGAGTAGTGGGCCCAGAGAGGAGGCCACCAGCCCTCCAGGCAAGCGGTGCCCTGGGGACTCACAGGGGGACCAAATAGCTGAGATTTGTTGAGAGTTTTCTCTGTGCCAGTGCTGTGCCCAGTGTTCTCGGCTCCTGGCACCCTCGGTAATTTTCCACAGCGCTCCCAGGCCGCAAGAAATAGCTAACATCGAAGATCTATTTACCAATGATTTTAGGCCAAATAACTTAATACATATTTATGTTCTAATAACTTAGTGGTCATTTAGGGAACAGAGTACGCATAAATAGGAAGAGGAAACTACTTTTATTTCATTCTTTAATAACTACCATTACTTGGGGCACCTGGGTGGCTCCGTCGGTTAAGCATCCAACTTCGGCTCTAGTCATGATCTCGTGTTCGTGAGTTTGAGCCCCACATCAGGCTCTGTGTTGACAGCTCAGAGCCTGGAGCCTGCTTTGGATTCTGTGTGTGTGTGTCTCTCTCTCTGCCCCTCCCCTGCTCACACACTCCCTTCCCCTCTCAAAAATAAACTACAAAATAAATAACTACCGCTGCTTCCTATTTGGCTGTGTGCCCTGCCAGCTTCTCCCCCCCCTCCTCCGCCCCCAGCCTCATTTCCTGGCCCATAGTGACTGTCATTTCTTATCCCCAAAACCACAGGAAACCCAGCGTCTCCGAGAGGCAACGTGAAGGGAATGCCGATCCAGTGTTGAATCTGGGAACCACGCGGATCTATCAGTTTGCCCGCGGGGGAAAGAGGCACAGTACTGCCGTTTCCCTCCAACATTTAGAAAGTGTAAGGTCTTCTCTGCACCCTTGGGAGCTCGGAAACCTTGGCGCCACCGTGTGAGGCGCTTCAAACATGCTTTCTTGTTTCCAGACACAGACTTTACCAGGAAGGAATGTGTGGCTCGGACGGGTCAGGCCCTTGCCTGAGGTCACAGAGCCTGGCTCCGGGGCCCCCTAGAGGTTGCCAGGCGGAAAGTCCAGTAAGCGCAGTGCACGGCAGAGAGAGCGCAGGGCCAAGGTTTAGGGGGTGGGGGTGGGTGGGGCGTCTAAGAGACCTGATGCTGAAGTGGGTGTGGACACGGCCTGGCCTTCAGGGGTAGAGGGCGTGTGGGGGGTGGGGAACGGTGTGGCCTCAGCAGAGGCTCTGATGGGGTGCAACTGGGGTTTTACGACCCTCACGTGGCCCCCTTAGCTGTCCTCACCCAGGCGTTCAAAGCCCTTTCCAGGGGCGTCTTAATCCCTCCCACGGGGTTGTGTTGAAAGGGGCGCCCTCAGGCTGTAGGCGGTCTGCGATTCTCATGGGCCAGGCGGCTGAGGCTACAGCTGGCAAAGGGCAGTGGCCAAGTTCACCGGGGCTCGGACAACCGCTCCCCCTGCCCAGCCCAGCAGGGGCGACCCTGGCATGGCTCAGAAGCGGACCCGGCTCCCGAAGGAGTCCCTTGGGGGAGGTGCAGGTAGAAGCACCCCAATAGACACAAAAAGGATGAGGACGGGTGGGAGGGCTGGGGAGGCGCATGGCGGCTGCAGGAGGGGCGGTGGGGTTTGAGCCTTGGGAGCCCGTCGCGCCCTCTAGACCCACGAGGGACCGGCAGCCCCCTCACACTCTCCGTTGCGGTCCCCGCAGGTCAAGCCGGGGGCTTCTCTCTCCCGGGTGGACGCGGTGGGACCTGCAAAGACAGGTGCATGTAGGGAGGGGCGGGGCTTCTAGGAGGGAGGCCGGGCGATGGGCGGGGCTTAGGGGGATCGCCTCCTCATCGGTGGGCGGGGGGCGGGGGGGGGGGGGGGAGGGGTGGAACCCCTTGCCCCAGCAGGGTCCGCTGGGCTCCCGTCCGGGCGGCCTCCTTACCCCCAGCAGCTCGAGACTTCCCCGTCAGGACAATACAAAACCTTTTTATTTCTCATTTTGTATAAAAAGTCGAGCCTCTTCACGGACCACGGGGGTATGATGTGCAAAGCGCGCGGTACCCTC
>PISW01000730.1:371661-415240 GCA_004023785.1 Mungos mungo | reverse complement strand
GCGCGCGGTACCCTCGGCGGAGCCCCGCCACCGAGAGCTGAGCCGGGGCGGGACTGGGGGCGGGACTGGGGGGGGGCCGCGGCAGGAGGACCCCGCCCCTTCTCGGGCCCGGGGAGGGGTCGTGGAGCGCGGCCCCGGAGGTGGGGGTCGGCTGGGCTGTGTCTTCAACCTAGGCCTGGTCCAGGGGTCTCAAAGCTCCGTCTCGTTTAAGCGGGGACAGGACCCCGATGCATGTGACCGGGGACTCCGGACGGGCGTGCCCGAGCACGGGGTTGGGGGACAAGGTCCTTCCTGATGAAGGCGCAGTCACAGGGGCCCCGCCCTGAGACGCGGTAAACCGAGGCCCGCGAGCAGCCTGGGCCCCTCACTGCTCCTCGGGCCCGTCGCCTCCCAGGGCCTGTTCGTAGGGGCAGGGCCGGCGGCCGAGGCCGGCGGGCTCCGGGCCGGGCCCGGGACCCGCGGGGGCCGCCTCCTCCTCCACGCAGTCCCCCGGGCCGCCGCCGCCGCCGCGCTCGCCCTCTCCGTCACTCTCGTCCGAGTTGTCCTCCTCCAGGTATCGGTAGCCGCGCACCTTGTGCTGGGGCCGCGGGATGCGGGGCTGGCGCGGGACCACCCCCCGCCGCAGCTTCTGCTCCATCCACAGGTACGACGCCGTGGCCGCCACCAGCGTCAACAGCAGCACGGCCAGCTTAGCCTGTGCGCACAAAGAGGGATGCTGGGGACCCGCGGCCACCGCCCCCGCGCCTTCCCCGCTTAGCCCCTTGCGGGATAGCGCGCTCGCGACCCGCATCGCGCTGCGCAGCTGCTCCTCTGTCCAAGCCACCTTTAGATTCCCCAGCACCCTGCCGCGGGCGAGGCTCCGAGCCCGGCTCGGCCCTTCCTTGGGGCTTAGATCCCTTGGGTCCCTTATGTGAAGGGACCATAAGAAATGCCTCTCAGACGTTTCGGGCCGTAACCCACAGCCAAACGGATTCCCCCTCATCCCGGTCCGTACCCACATCTAAGCAGCATATTCCTGCTCTCATCTATTCGATTTCATTTTTTTTCCAGATGTTGGGTCTAGATCGGCGAAGCTGACCCACCAGTAGGTGGGAGCGGAGCACCAGGAGCCCTGCCCCCGCAGGCCAGGAAGGCGGAAAGAGCCCCCCACGCCCAGCTCAGAGCTGACACCTGGTGGACAGGTCACCAAACTACCCACCGGTGTCGGGGATGAAGGCACGTGGAAAGAGAAATCCGTGAACCCCTTCAGAGACAGGTAAACTGAGGACCATGGGAGGTGAGGCAGTAAGTGGGTCCTGGGTTCGGGACCACTCGGTGGGCTTGACCCGGCCCCTGGGGACTAGTGCCGGTTGGGGCTGTGAGGCTCGGGTGGGCACTCGGAAAGTGCCTGTTGCCTGGCGGGCCTGTAGAGACCTCCCCCCACCCCTTCCTCGCCCAGGCTCACCTTCATGGGCAGGCTTGAGCCCAGGTACACGGTGAAGATGGCCACCGCCTGCCACCAGTGGTAGATGGTGAAGATGAAGTCTTGCCTTTCCTTGTCCTCGTATAGGATTCCCAAGAGTGCTGCGGGAGGGCAGGAAGGGGAGAGGGGTCAACAGGGACCAGAATGCCTGATCTCCCACCTGTAAACCCCCTCCCCCAAGCCAGCATGGTGTTGGTCTCAGCCCTTGGCCTTGGGGCACCCAGAAAGCCTTTGTGAGCTGGTCCTGGCCTGCCCCCTGGTGGAAGCCCCCGTCATTACGCTGCCTGGGGAGCTGAGCAGAGGCGGGAACAGGTGACCTGTGCTGGGGGTACAGTGTGGGCCTCACTCTGGAGCACATGTGTGTTCTCAGAAGTGGAAGGCTGTATATGCCGTCATACCCTGTCCTCTCTCGGACCTCAGGTGCATGATGCCAGCCGTCGGAGGCTGTTTGTCCTGACCCCGGGCTCAGGGAGGGCAAACTGCTTGTAGCAACAAGCTTTCTGCAAATCAAACCTGAAGTTGGAAGGTTTGAACTTATCTTCCAAGGGAGCCTCCCTGGGCTGGGAAGAAGGACCGCCAGACAGTGAGTCAGGAGACTAGGATTTTACTCTCAGGACCGTGAAGTGGAATTAGTACAGAAAGGAGGATTCAGATGTTAGCTCTAAGGGATGCAGGGTAAGTTAACTCCCCATGGCCAGTTTGTAAAATGAAATGATCCATATTATATGTTGCGTCTGAGGTTTTAATGTGAGAAAGCCCACACAGCACCTAGCACAGCGTACCCTCACCTGCCACTCAGGACATTACTGTCCCTGCCCGAAGGCCCGGCAGTGTGACTGCTCCCTTCGGTGCTGCTCCGTGGAGGGACAGGGAGCCCCCAGGGGTCATAGGGAGGAGGCAGGAAGCAGAACTGGGCAGGCAGAAGGGGAAGCCAGGACCGGGTCCAAATCCAGACATATCACAGGGCCCCAGGTACCCAGGCTGGATGCTACCCAGATCCGGTGGCCTCAGAGCAGTAACCAGGACAGTGCGGCCCAGAATGAGGGGCTCCATGCCCTATGACAGATGCAGATGCCCGACTCTCTGAGGGAAGGTGCAGGGGTCACCTGAGCCAGCCCCTGCCCTGCCTACAGCAGGCATGACCTCTGTCACCTCACACCCTCAGTTCAAAACTTCTAACAGCACTGGCCCATCACAGCGGAGGCTGATGTAGAAGACGCAAATGACTGCACCTGTGTGTCCTGGGCATGACGTGGGCATAGGCCCACCTGTGGGCAGAGAGCATCACACAGCTGAACTCTGACACCCCCTCCCCACCCCAGCAGCCCAGACTCAGGGCCCGGACGCTGCTGCTCTGCAGACCAGTGCTGGGGCTTTGCCTGTCCCAGCTCTTCTCCTTAAAAAGGTCACATGTGCACCTGCTCCCAGCGTCAGGGTGGGCTCAGGGCCGCCTGCTGCTTCCCATGCTCCCTAGAGCATGGACTGGCAATCTGCTCCCAGCGTCAGGGTGGGCCCTGTCTGTCTTCTGGTAGGAAAGTGAAGTATCCCAAGTGTGGTTTTCCACACTGTCCCTCAGGGGTGCCCATGTAGTCACGAGATCTCATCCTAAACCCCCCACAGTGTCCACAAGGCCCCAAATCCACCCTGGGGTGTCAACAGGATGTCCATGGCATGCAACTCCCATACCTGTCCCTGGTGTGTCCACAGCCCTCCCCATCTGTCCCTACAGCCCTTGGAACTTCTTCCCACTCCTGGGAGTGTCCACAGGGATCCTCACCTACCTCCACCATTACAGACCCCCAGTGTATCCACGGGACTCCATGTCTGTCCCTGGGATGTCCGTGTTCCTCCTCAACCACCAGGATGTAGTCACAGGGTCCCCTGCCCAGCCATCCCAGTGCCCATGGTTGTACTCACTGCTGAGCCCCGTCTTATTGAGGGCACTGCCCACACCCCAGAGGACAGCTGCTAGGTAGAGCATCCACATGTGTTGCAGGGCCCGCGGTGTGGGGGCCCAGAAGAAGAGGCTGAGGGTGAGTAGCAGGTGCACTCCAGCCCCAACCAGCAGAGGCACTGCGCGCGGCAGCCACAGCCCCAGCAGGCCTAGGACGGAGGCGGCGGAGGCACCCAGGCTATAAGCCACGAGGAGGTAGGCCAGGCGCTCCAGCCCCACCGAGCACACACCATAGCCCTGTGGGAACAAGACTGAGTGTCAGAAGTCAGTTGGCCCAGGCTCTGGCCCTCCCCAGTTGAGGCCTTCAGGCCGCACCCTGCCCGCTCTGGACCAGGTCAGGGCTAACGCCCGCTGAGGTTCACGGGAAGCTTCTGAGGGCACCGACAGGGGAAAAGGCTTGAACAGTGTCCTCAAATACCAAGGCTGTACCCCGCATGGAACTGCACGTTTTATGGGCATTATCCAGGCTCAAGCGTGTAACAGCTCGGGGAGCAAGCATTGTTATTAAAATCACTTCAGAAATAAGGAAATTGAGGCCCAGAAAGGTTAAAATAATGTGCCTAAGGCAGTGGGGGAATGGCGGAAGTAAGGGACGAAGGAGGGAGAGGGGGTATCCGGGACGCACCTGTGCATACTTATACATGTATTCCAAACGTATTTATCCTTTAGCCAAAATACAAATTGAACCTGAGGCTCTGTATTTTATCTGACAAAGCTATGCAGGCTGTACTTGCCAGAGCGAGGCCAGTGCAGGCAAAGAGCACCTCGAAGCCGCTGTAGATAAAGAAGGGCACAAGGTGCCGCAGGCGGAAGTCGCGCACGTGCTTGAAGGGCAGCTGGAAGATGTTGCCCCAGCCCACGCTGCGCAGGTCAATCTCCTCAGTCGGCCGGTAGGCGGCGCCGCACAGGCCCAGAACCTGCGGACCCACGGGCTAAGGGGGCGGGCCGCCAGGCACTCAGGCCTTAGGCCCGCCCCCTAGACACACCCACAGACCTCAGCCCCGCCTCCCAGCTCCGGGCCCCGCCCCCAGACGCCTCTAGAAGACCTTAGCCACACCTCTGGGCACCGCCCCTAGACACACCCAAAGACCTCGGCCCCTCCTCCCGGGTCCGGCACCTAAACACAGCCATTTACTTCAAAGCTGCTTCTCAACCCTGGGCCCTGCTCTCAGACTCACTACAGATCTCAGTCCCGCCTCCCAGCCACGGGCCCCGCCCCTAGACACACCCACAGACTTTGGCCCGCCTCCCAGCCTCGGACCCCGCTCCCAGACACACCCGCAGACGTTGGCTCCGCCTCCCAGACTAGGCCCGCCCACAGACACACCCACAGACCTAAGCCCCGCCTCTCCGCCTCGGGTCCTGTCCCCAGATTCACCCAGAGACGTCGGCCTTGCTTCCCAGCCCCGCCTCCAGGAAGAAGGCACGCCCAAGCCACGCCCCCAACACCTTAGTTCTAGCTCTCTGGTTGGGACTCCAGCCCAGTCCTCCAGGACCCTGTCTGCAGCTCCACCCCAGACAAGGCTTGGTCCCCGTTTCCTTGTTCTCTGGAATTCCAACTCCAGGTTCATTGCCGAGCCTCTTAGCCAGGCTCCTAGGTTCAGGCCTCCTCCCTAGGATTCAGATCTGGCTCCCAACTCAAACCAGGGCCTTGTCCAGTCTGCCTGCCAGCAACGTGCCCAGATCGCACCCGTTTCTCCCTGTCCCAGTCCCCTGACTTTATGGACTCCGCCCCACCCCATCCCGGGCCGCACCAGCAGCATGGCTACGAAGGCCACCGCCATGAGCACGCTCTCCACCACAATGAGGTTTCGGCTCCGCGGTAACGTCTTCAGAACCGTCTTGTTGAAGCCACTGAGGATGCCCTGGCTGTTAGTACCTGCAGAGAGGCGGGTGGGACACAGGGAGCGGAGCACACGGTCAACTCAACCACAAAGAAATGGAGCAAGGAGGGAGGGTGCAAGGAGGGTTAGAGGTGGCGGGCGAGGGCAGTGCTTGCAAAGGGAAGGTTCATTTGGGGAGCAGTTTGGAGGAGAGGGCCACTGGGCTGGAGGGACCGCAAGGAGAGGAGCACCTTGCCCCCCTTCCTGCCCTAGTGCCTGGAGGGTATACATTTACCCATACATTCAACTCCATACACTCACCTGCAGTGATTGAGCTCTGAGGGTGTGTATGGCCCTGAGAGATATCCCCCAGAAGCCTCAGCCCAGATGGCATTTCCTCCAGGCAGCCCTCCCTGATGCACGCTGTCCCCACCAGGCTGGGTCAGATGTCCTAACTGCATAGGCCTATGGGGTCCTTTGCCTTGCCCATGAGAGCTGTGGGCCACCAGGGTCTCCGCCCCGGACCTGTGGGCCAGGGCATCCTCTCTGGGCACTCTCAAGAGCCCAGGGTCGGCTGGATGACTCAGTGGGGGGTGTTAACAGGCCTGGGGATCCCGCCCCGCAAAGACTGACCGCAGCTCTGCACGCTGTAGAGTGTGTGGTTCAGGTCATACAGGTAGTGGTTCAGGAAGTAGACCATGGGCAGCTGGGCACAGGCGAAGCTCAGCTGTGGGCAGGAGGGCAGCTTGGGCTGGGCTCAGAACCAGGCAGGGGGCACAGGCATGATCTGAAAGGGGTCTGGGCACAGCCTTGGCAGAACAGGAGCCCTCCCAGCTCTGGGGGTGGCCTGAGGGCGGCAGGAGCAGGGAGGAGGACTTTCTCCTCCACAAGGAGAGGAGGAGGTCCATCACTAGAGGTAAGTAAGCAGAGGCTGGCTCAAGAAAGGGCAGTGGGACTGGAGGGCTGGAAAGACTGTGGGATGGGCTCCGACGTGTGGGCTCTGGGCTTGGGACCCCCTCCCCCAGGGCCCCGGATGTGGCACTCACATGAAAGAAGCTATAGAAGATGGCTTGGAAGACTAGGAGATACGGCGCATGGGAGCCCCGCGGCGGGCGCTTCTGGGGGCCCTGGTCATCCTGCTCCTTATAGTGGGAGTACTCGTAGTACTTCTGAGCCATCCTGGACCACAAAGGAGAGAAGGCTTCCCCCAGTCCAACCTCCACCAGAGATCTCTGCCTGCACCCAGGGCTACGGGCTATGTCTCCTGGATGGGGAAACTGAGACCCAAAAGGCAGAAAGAGCTCCCCCGGCTGAGGTTGGCAGTGCAGCAGGAGACACAGCCAGGTCTCCAGCCTCCAGCCCTGCTGCCCACCGGGCTCACCTGGTGATGTAGTTGCCCATGGAGGCCCAGAGAGGCACGATGGCCATGCCCAGGGCCACAGCTGAGGGCACTAGTGTGTAGTAGCGCTCCCAGTAGTTGGTGGAGACAAAGAGGGCATAGATGCCCACCGCCAGGAACATCATCCACTTGGTGCCAAAAAACCTGTGGGCAGTAGGAGGGATGGTGGCACCACGAGCCTGCCCCGACCAGTGGCCGGAAATCAGAGTGGCCACAGATCCGGGGCCCAGCTCATGAGGCCGTGTGAGGTGGGGAGCAGTCCCTGGCCTTGGGGTCAGGGGCTCCAAGACAGAGTAGCGGGGACAAGGACTTGTGGGTGGTCTCAGGCCAGCTCTGTGTCCCCACACTTCAGTTTCCACAGCTTGGGGGGGAGGGGCACGGAGCCTAAGCCCCCAGCCTCTCATGGCCACTGCAAGGATGGGGGGCGATGCGGGGTGTGCACACCCAGCCCTCATTTGTGTTCTGGGCTCGCTCGCAAATTCCCCTTCTCCGTCCAAGCTCATGTGCTGTGGCTTCAGGGCCCAGAGACACAAGTCAAACCGGGGTCGAGGAAACTTAGGACCAGAGAGAAGTCAGAGGTCAGAAAATGCCACACCGTGCTTAAGGGCGGTTGGCCACTGACAGGATAAGGGCCCGCTCGGGGCACGGAGGCTAATCAGGCTAAAAAGCACGACCAGCAGCACTGGGGCGTTTTTGAGTATTTATGCTCCTGAGTTCCTCCTTTCCTTGCCTTGGTTTCCAGGAAGCTCAAAGCCCAATGACTCTAATTTTCCGATACAATTACTTTCTCTATTACAGGGCTCCGGTTCTTTTGGCATCCTTATTTTGCCATAATAAATAGATAGACAGCCCAGTATGATCTACTGGGGGCAGGGAAGTCACATTCTGATGGAATCAATGAGCAAAAAATAAATATATTAGCACTCATGCTGGTGAGGCTGTGGCTTAACAAATGATGCGCGCAGCCTGAGGTCCTGCAGACCAGCCCAGCCCTCTAGGAAACCAGCCTGATGGTTTGGGCAAGGGGCAAGTTGGGCGTGGACGAGTCAAACGTTCAGACTGCCAGGTGCTACCTGGAGGACCCGGGCAAGCTGCTGACCGTCTCCGTTTCTCCATGGCTGTTGGAGCACCTGCCTGGGGTCGTAGGGACCGAGGCAGCGCTCACAAAGTGCCCAGGACGTTGGAAATAAAACCAGAGTTAGCTGTCGCTGTTAGCAGAGGTGTGTTTTCAGAGCCATAACGCCTTTCGTGTGCCCTGATCTGCTAGAGATACCGCGAGAAATGTATTTTTTTTTTATTTTAAGAAGGAAAAAGCTACAAGCATAAAGTGAACGTGAAAAAGAGGAGGGGGCGCTGAATGTCCAACTCAGAGCCACAGTTGGGTGCCCCCGTCTCTGCAGAAGATGCTGCCGTCACAGAGTCCTCAGTGTGAAGACAGAGGAGCAGGTCAAAATATGTGTAGTGACAAGACAGCAAGCGAACGTGAACTTGGCCCACGCGCTGGTGACAAGGAGGTAAACGCTACCCTGCACGCTGCCGGGGCAACAACATTAGCTGATTCACTAAAGGGCTTGGGAGCGTTTTCTTTCTGGTTTTGGTTATGACCCTAATGGTCTTTGTACAATGATGTTAAAGGCATTTTGGATTTTTTGGGGCTTCAGATTTTTTGTTTGTTTCTTGTTTGGTTGGTTTTGGTCTTCTTCTTCTTCTTCTTCTTTTTTAAGATAGAGGAACTAAAACCCATCTAATTTGTCTGCTAGTCTCTGGGTCTCAGCCGAGCAGAGACCCACCTCCTGGTGGGGAGGGTGCATGTGGAGGGGAGTTTGGGCCAGGAGGCTGGGCCAGATGCTTCCAAGGCTCGGGTCCAGGGTGGACCTTCCAGGGCACCTGCCGGGCCATGTCTTTTCAGTGAGAAATGTCCCTTAACAATGGCCACAGAGCTGATCAGGCTGGGCTTGGTGCTGGGCCTTAGGGCTGATCAGATCCTCTCCAGAGATCCCGAAGCCCTGGTCTTGGAAAGGTCCCTGTAGCTCCAAACCACGGAGGAGGGCACAAAGACAGTGCCACGTGGGGCACGGGGAAGCTGAGAAGGGGCAGGCGTGAATTTCTGTTGTGGGAAGTGTGCCCTGGGGTCAAGCTCCTGCTTCCTTCCCTAAACCTGGGTCCTCTCTTTCCCTCTCAACCCTCCAGGTAGGCAAGACCCCTCCCCACCCCCCCCACCCCCAAGAACACCCAGGCAGCGGGACACCCCATGGGCCGAGAGCCCTTGCACCCTGCAGTATCTGAGTGGCAGTCCAGCCCTGCTGGGGACGGCAGCCCCGCACCTGATGAGCACAGGCGTGTAGAGCAGAGCAGCGATGGGCGTCACGTTGATGCCCATCAGCATCTTGCTGTCGATGTCAGGGAGCCCCATGTTGCCGTACTTCACCTCGCGGTAGGTCTCGTCGTAGTGCAGAATCAGCTGCATCTGCAGGAGGCCTGGGGACAGGGGGCGGGCACAGAGGGCAGCCTGCCTAACTCCCGCGGCCACGGAATAGAGGCCGGCGCACGAGCTTGAAAGGAGCGCCAGTCACCAAAGGAGTCCCTGATTCTAATGCCCATGAGGACAGAGAAGGATGCCCAGGCGGGGTCAAGCGTCCTGACAGCCAGGGGCAGAGTCGGCCACTTGAATCCAGACTCTCCTCCCCACCGCTGTCCCCTGTTCCCCCTTCGCCCCCTCCCACGTCCAGCGCTCCAGATCTGGAAGGCAGCAGACCTGCCCAGGGCGCCCACACCCTGGCCACACACTCCCGAAGGTTCTGGCTGGGAATCCAGAACCTTGCACCTGTCCCCACCTCGGGGGGGGGGGGGGTGCACAGCTGCGGCTGCGAGCGCGCAGATGAGGAAGTGAAAGAGGAAGGGAAGCCAGCGGGCCCCTAAGGTTTCTCTTTCCCTGACCGGGCATGGGAGGGAGGCCGCGGGGCCGGCGCGGGAGCCCGTCGGGGCCCGGCGCGCCGCCTACCCAGGTAGACGCCGTAGGTGAGCATGCCGCCCGCGCTGGCCGCCAGCACGTTCTTGAGCACGCCGAGCCGCTTGCGGCGGTAGTAGCGGCGCTCCTCCTCCTCCTCGTTGTAGTTGGGGTACGCGCCCACCAGCTCGTCCAGCTGCGGGGCACGCACTGCGCTCGCACCCGCGCCGGGGCCCCGGGGGGTCGCCTCGCGCCCCCTCCCTCCCGGGACCCCGGCGCCGCCCCCGCCCCCAACGGCCCGTCCCGGGGGCTGCACCTCACCCCCGCCGGGGACACGGCCCGATCCTCGCACCCCCTCATAGACCCGTCCCCCGCTCACCGGAGCCCCCGGCCCGTCGGGGACCCCGAGCCGGTCCTCATCGCCCTGCGGCCCCGCGGCCCCCGCCACGCGGTAGAGCGGCGGCGCCGCCTCCATGGCCCGTCCCCGCCGGAGCACTGGGGCGGCCGCCGGGGCGGGCGAGCGGCGGGCCGGACACTTCCTCCCCGCGGGCCGGGCCTGCCCCGGTCCCGCCCCGCCGGCCGCCGGCTCTCGAGGGGCGGGTCTCAGGGGCCCGCGGGGGCGGGGCTGCGGTGAGGGGCGGGGCCGGCTGTCCCCGGGCCGCCGGGACCTGGCCTGAGATGGGAGGCGCAAGTTCGGATCTTCGCTCAGCCACCCCCTGGCTTTGTAACTTTGGGAATGAACCCCACTTCTCTGTGTCTCCGTTTTCCCACTCCGTACTGCTTCCCAGGGCTGTTCCCGTGATAGGCTCTCTTCAGTGCTCCCGCTGTCATCCCTAGCCCCCCTGCAGGTCAGCAAAGGGCCCCCCACGGCAGCACGAAGGGGGTGGGGGAATGGAAGCGGCCTTGTTCAGGGTACATACCTACAGCTGGAATAAATAAATCCTAGAGCGGGGCGCCTGGGTGGCTCAGTCGGTTGGGCGTCCCTCTTCGGCTCAGGTCATGATCTTGTGGTTTGTGGGTTCGAGCCCCGCGTCCGGCTCTGTGCTGACAGCTCAGAGCCTGGAGCCGGCTTTGATTTCTGTGTCTCCCTCTCTCTCTGCCCCTCCCTGGCTCACACTCTGTCTCTCTTTCAAAAAGAAACAAGCATTTAGAAATTTTTTAAAAAACTATAAAAAATAATAAAATAAACCCTAGAAATGTAACACACAGAACAGAGATTACAGACAACAAAATTAATAAACAATATATCCGCTGAGCCTTGATCTCAATTATTGGTGCCGCTAGAAGAAATGATTATGTGATGTGATAAGAGGTGTTAGCTGGCAATCATATTCCAACAACAATGTGTCAAATCAGTATGTCCTACACCTTAATCTTACACAAGGTTATATGTCCGTTATATCCCAGTTTTCAAAAGTATCCAGTTTCCCTTGCTCCGCCCACTTTGCCCATACTGTTCCCCCTGGTGAGAGCACCCTTCCTCCTTCCCCTCCGTCCCTCAGCTCTCAGAGTAAGAAGCCACTCATGGCAGGTATGACCCCCACCATTATTTCCCTTCTGGTTTTCTGTGATTTAAGGGCCGCCCCCCACTTCCCGGGCAAATCCTCACCATGTACCCCTCACGAGCAGGATTGCACCAGCCCTGAGTAGGTGCTCAATAAATGTGAGTGGACGCATAAGCGAGTGAATGGTGATGAATACCCGTCCCAGAACGGTTGCTGGGCAGGCGGAGAGCTGGGGGTGTGGAGGGCAGGAATCTGCAGAGGCGTCAGGCTGCAATTTCTCTCCAAATGACACCCAGGCCCAGATGTGCGGAGAGCAGACAGCTGGAGCTGGCCAGAAGTAGGAGCCACAAAAGAGGCAGGAGGGAGGGCGGACTCAAGGTCTAGGGGCAGGAAGAGACTGGACACAGCAGGGATGCAGTGCATGCTGGGAGGCTGGGAGACTGTGATCCGAGAACGGAGGCTGGGGTTCGTTACCTTGGGCGACGACCAGGTCCTGGGTGTGGCTGTGGCGCAGGACGGGAAGGGATGAGGAGGCCCAGGAGGTCATGGGGCTAGTGGGGGGCACTTGAACACCCCCGGGAGGATGCAGTCCTGTAGAATTCGGTGGGTGAGCAGGGGGCGTGGCGGGGGGCAGGAAGCATGGCTGCCTGAGGTGGGCAGGGCGGCCTCAGAGTGCGAGCTCGGTGGCGCAGGGGTGGGAGGCCGGGGGTTCAGAGGCTCTGCAGGAGCGTGGTGCCACCAGTGAACCCTTACCCCTTCCAAAGTCATGTTGGGCCTGGGGAGAGCCTGTCTGTGGTCTATAAGGCCCTCCTTCCCTCGGGGCCTCCAAGGAGAGAAAGAACTCAGCCAAGTGCATGGTGCCGGCAGCCATGTCCCCTCCGCCAATGACCAAGAACTCAGGACAAACCAGGAATGAGAAGGCTGGGGAAGGGCCTGTCTCCCCGAAGCGGGGTCCCCAGGGCATCCCCCCGCCAGCCGAGTGCCCGGTCTTCTCTGGCAGGAGTGTGGGAAGGCCCAGCCCCTCGCCTTGCGCAGACCCAGTCCTCCCACGGGTGCCAAACAGGATTAAGCAGAAAAGGGCTTCTGCCCACGAGAAACAGGATGGAGGGGGACCGAAGGGACAGAAACATCCTGGACCCCAGAGCACACACACCTTTAGGGGCGTGAGAGAGCAGGTGCCCCAGTCAGATGGCTCATGTGGAGACGGGACGGAGAGGTTTAGTTGTCACTACATCGGAAAGAGGGCGGGCCCACTAAAGTCATAAGAATGGAGAGAGCGAAGATGAGTGGCCGCTGGAGGGACCAGGGAGCTCCGAGAGGCAGCCTTTTGAAGCTGTGGCCCAAGACCCACCACCTGTCGTGGGCCGGGCGTGGGGTGAGGACAGGGCACGGCCGCTGGGCAAGGCGGGGAAGAACCCACAGGCTGTGCGGGTACCTCCAAGGTGGCCAGGCATTTCCATACCCTGCGTGTGTGTGTGTGTGTGTGTGTGTGTGTGTGTGTGGTCCAAGGGTAAGGTCTCCGGGGCGGGCTTGTCTGCTGGGGGAGAGAAGGGTCAAGGCCTGCTGAACCCCCAAAGTCTCAGGTGGACTCAGAAACCCCTGGTGTGTTATCTCCCGCCGGAAGGTCCCCAAGATGAAATCCAGCAGAGTGTGTTTTAAGAAACAACCAGAGGGGGGCGCCTGGGTGGCTCAGTCAGTTGAGGGCATGAGCTCGCGGTTTGTGGGTTCGAGCCCCGCGTCGGGCTCTGTGCTGACAGCTAGCTCAGAGCCTGGAGCCTGCTTCCGATTCTGTGTCTCCCTCTCTCTCTGACCTTCCCCTGCTCCCACTGTCTCTCAAAAAAATAAATAAGAAACATTTTTTAAAAATTTAAAAAAAGAAAGAACAGAAGCAATCAGGGAGCAAAGGGAAGGCAGCCAGGGGAGCAGAACATTCCAGAAGGCCGGCGGTCCACCCTGTAAGGAAAAAGCCGAGCCAACACGCACAGTGCTCTAGCTCGCACACGCGACACCTGCACGCTGTCTCTGGGGTCACAGTCCACGCCTCTAAAAGAGGCCCCTGTACAGTTTCGGGTCCCGGGAGTATTTAACTAAAGTCCTTGTTACACATGGGACTCCTGTGGCCTGTTGGTGACTTTTCATTTCATTATTTTTTAAGGTTTATTTATTTATTTTGAGAGAGAGAAAGCGAGAGAGCAGGGGAGGGGCAGAGCGAGAGGGAGACTGAGAATCCCAAGCAGGCTCCACAGTGTCAGCACAGAGCCCGATGTGGGGCTTGATCTGACAAACAGTGAGATCGTGGCCTGGGCCGAAATCAAGAGTCAGATGCTTGACTGACTGAGCCACGGAGGTTCCGCTAATTTTAAACTGCTTTAGGGTCGCTTGGGCAGCTCCGTCGGTTAAACGTCTGACTTCGGCTTCAGGTCATTGATCTCACAGTTCCTGAGTTCGAGCCCTGCATCAGGCTCTGTGCTGACAGCTCAGAGCCTGGAGCCCGCTTCCGATTCTGTGTCTCCCCCTCTCTGCCCCTCCTCCACTCGTGCTCTGTCTCTCTCTCAAAAATAAATGAACATTAAAAATAAATAAATAAAAGCAAAAAGGAGATATATTTACATTTAAATGACAAAAAAATCAATTCATTAAAAAAGACACAAAGAATACATGCATAAATGTCCCAAGCTGAGTGATGAGTAATTTTGGTCTTGTTAGCGTTCCCACATGGTGACCCCAGAGGAATGTGAGAAGCAGGCACTTTGGGCCCCGGGGCTCCTGAAGTCTGCTATGCTCAGAAACCAGCAGGAACGTCGTCCCTGGCTCGGTCCGGGTGTGGATTTGGACGTGACTGGCAAACTGCTCCGGCTCTCAGATACTTGAGCCAGAGGCTCCCTGGTGAGTTTCAGCCATTCAGCCAATGGGAGGTCCGAGCAGGAGGTGGGGGTGGGGAGGAGGAGGGAGGCCGGGGTATTTCTCCCCAGGGAAGCTCATGGGCAGTGGCTTGGCTCCGCCAGGGTCCCAGCGCCCAGAGAGTGGGCCTGGGTGACCCTGACCCTCTGGGGGCTGATGACATCGCTTTCTCCCCCTGACCCTCAAGCCTGGGAGTGCCGGCTGGACCGGCATGGGGGTGGGGCCAGATAATGCAGCCAGGGTGGCCTACAGGACAGAGGACTGAGCGAGGCCAGCCCCCTTGCCCCCCCAGAGGACTCACACACTTTCTGTCAAGTCCCCAGGGATGAGCAGCCATATCCCCTCCCCCCACCCCCCCAGTTTTCAAATTATTCTGTCTATAGTAGGTCTTATTGTTTGTTCTCATTATGATAGAACAGCTGTTCCTTATGGAAAAGCAAATGGGAGAAGAGAACTATTACTCAGTTCGGGCGCCCCGAAACCTCTCCTGGGTGCTGTCGGGCAAGAGCAGCGTGTCCTCTGCACTGGGTCCCGGGGAGTCACGACGGGCCCGCTCCACTCACCTGACACCACTTCCCTGGCACCGGCATTGAGTCGACCCCACCACTATTTATTTTTTTTTTCCCCACCACTGTTTAAACTAAAAATTGGGGGTGTCCATTGGGAGGTGTCCCCAAGCTGAGAGGCGCCAAGGACCCCGCCCAGGGCCTGGCAGGGCACATGTCCAAGGAATGGTGGCTGCTGCTTTCGGCTGAGAGATAAGGCTCCCAGGAGAGAGGGTGACTCCCGTGGGCTCCCGAGCAAGGACTCAGGGGCACCCTGGAAACGCTATGGGCCAGGGCCAGGCCTGGCCGAGCCGGAGTCCCCATCGGTCACCCTTGCTGTGCGGGCCTGACTGGCCACTGCACCTCTCTGAGCCGGTTGTCTCTCCCGCAAAGCCAGGACCAGCATCAGAGACACACGTGAGAATTTGCACTGAGCGCCCGGCGCAGGGCTTCGCATGCCGTGGTGCTTAGTCTAGGTTTGCCGAGTGGGAGCGTCGGCTCTTGGCGACAAGTTAGTGGCAACAGCTTCTGACTCCGCTCCTGGAATGGGTCCTGCTGGTCTCTGAGGGGAGGCGGGGGGGGGGGGGGGGGGGGGGGGAGAGAAGCCAGGGTGGTCTTGCCTCTAAGGCAGAGACAAGGAAGTGGGGGGACAGGGCCTCAGAAACAAGAACAGGGTGGCCATTGCCTCAGGAGGGCAGGAAAGGGGCAGAAAAGCGTCCGTGCCTATTGAGCGCCTACTGTATACCAGGTGTCTGAGGGAGGGAGGGAATGAATGAGTGAATTAATGAGTCTACCTGATGCCATCACCCCCGTGGCCAGCCCACCCTCCCCCACCTCTCTACCCTGGAGAAGGAGACCGGAGGTGACAATGATGAAGGTCCTTTCATCCAAGCCCCCAAACCAAAACCTCCGGCAGAGGAGTTGCCAAAGGGCAGGGCTGAGGTAAATGTGGGGGAGTGAGGGCCTCTGTGTCCCCTCTTCCAGCCTCTGTGCTCCCCAACATCCACCCCACCTGCTGGCCTGGGTCCTCGGCAGAGCCTGTCACCCACCAGAGCGGGCCCTGAGCGGGTCTCTTGGCGGCACCCCACGCAGACCCCTCCCCATTCATCTCGAGTTTTCCACAACAGGGACAGAACCTCCAGACCCCACTGAGCCCCCGAACTTCGAGGACCAGTAGAGGCATCCAACCCAGAGAGGGGCGACGGCTGGTACCTCTCCAGAACCTCCGGGTTCCACCCCGAGGGGCAGCGCCTGTTCAGACTCCCAGGCCAGGTTAGGACCCCCGTGCGAGGCGGTCGGGCCTCTTCGGAGATGCCCAGGCTGTTCCTGGACTCCTGACAAGTTCCCGGGTAGCCCCGTGCAAGGCGACCCATGGCCAGGGAGGGCCCCTCCGGGATCCTGCAACACCTGTCTCACCCACCAGCACCTTCTCATGCTGGTCCCTGACTTGCTGTGTAGCCTTAGGCCAGTGGCTGCTCCTCTCTGGGCGTGGCTCCTGACTAAGGTTCATCAGCGCAGCCCCAGCCCAGCCCCGCCTGGTGTCGGCTCTGCCTCTGTCTGCCTCTGCCTGGCTCCGCTCCAGATGGCAGGGCAGGGCTGTCACATGCTGAGCCACGTGACAGACAGCAGCTGGGGGCTCCGTCCCACGCAGAGGACAGGGGCTCTGCTGCTCCCCACCCCCGTCCCAGCTGGCTGAGCCTCCAGGGACCAGAGCCTGTGTGGCCAGGAGACCTCTCCTGCCCCCCAGGTAGGCAGGGCAGCGGGGAGGGCCGGGGCGGTGAGGAGTGCCTCCCAGGAGCCAGGTCGACCAAGCGGCCCCAGGCCAGGATGCCAGGCAGACCCAAGGCACCAAGGCAGAGGGGCAGTGGTGGGCCCCGGGCGGCAGGCATGGGGCGGTGGCACAAAGGATGCTCCTGCCGCCACGCCTGTAACCTAATCACCTGGCTGACACCATCAGCCGCTTGGGGACCATCCCGCTTTGTGCTGGCTCCGACAGGTGTGCCTGGGGCGGGGGCCGCCATAAGGCAGAGGGCAGGCCCCCTTGGCACAGCTCAGGCCCCAGGGGACCAAGGTTCCAAGAACCACCGTGGTGACCCATCATGACAGCTGTCCTCAAGGGCAGAGCGGGGCACTCTTCCTTACGGAGGTGGTAGGAGACATCTGGGGACGACACGGCCCCTCTGCTCCAGTGTGGGTCCCAGCCCTGACGTCCGTGCCCCATGTGGTCAAGTCCTGTCCCCTCTCAGGGCCTCGGTTTCCTCACTGTAAAATGTCAAGTTGCATGTTCTGTGAGGCGGTGTCGATGGACAAGCCCGGGGAGAGCCAGGGAATGGAGGGGTCAGCGGGCCTGGGGCCTGGGGTTGTCTTTCTGGACTCCAGCCCTCTTTGGCTCTGACCTCTTCCTTTTGCACATGGAAAAACTGAGGTTCACAGGGGCCGGGGGGTGGTTGGTGCAGGGACAGGGCTTTCCCTGTGATTCCAGACTGCCAGACCCCACCCCACCCCGTAATTCCTGGGGTCACTGTCCTGGGCTCTCTTCTTCCTCCTCCCGGGCTGGGTCCCTTGCTCACCAGACCTTGGGCTGGACCCGCCAGCTCAGAGCTCCCTAAAGCACGGCTGTGTGGCCCTGGCCTCATGCTGGTCTTCTGTGGGCCCGGACTCCTTCTCTGTGGTCTAGGAGAGGATCCAGAGGCCCCTGAGGGAGGCGGTGGTGAAACTCCGGCTGCAGTTTCCACTCGGCCCAGAGCCAAGGTGGGGCAGGAGGCCAGTGCCGCCCCGCCCCAGGGGCCGGCCCAGCCTTGGACATTTCATAACGACTCCTGACTCATCCACGACAGGGCAGCGGGGCAGAGCAGGGACGGCCCGGAGGAAGGGCAGCTTGGCAGGGCCGCAGGTACGATGTCCCAGGGGGCCAGAGCAGCCAGGGGTCAGGGCCAGGGACCTGGCTGGGGGCTCGCTCGGCGACGCCAAGCTGCTGGCTGCCAGGGCAGGCTGCCCGCTCGTGGCCACATGACACAGGCTGGCTTTGTCTTCCTGCCTGCCTGGGGAGGAAGGGGAAGGAGCGGGGACATCCCTCTGCCCCGAGCTGAGAGCGGGAGAGGGAGGGGCTCACGAGGGGCTCTGGGGTCCCTGAGGCTGGTGGCCAGCAGGCACCCTCGTTCTGTGGGAGCCGGGCCACCGTCTTCCTCCCGCTGGTGTTACTGCACATCTTGTGGGTCCGAGGGCCCAGCTCCGGGAAGGAGCCCCAAGAGGGAACGTACCCCCGTCCCTGGTGGGGGGTGGGGGGCCGAGCATCCATCTGGCAACACGCATTTCCACTGCTGTGCGTGCCCGGTGCTGGGGCAGGGGTCCGGTGGCCAGACCCACCCAGCCTAGGGGAGGGACTCATCCCCCGGGGACGTTGCCGGCATCCGGGGACCGGGTGGCCGAGTCTCTCCGTAGGGTGGGGCTGGGGTTGGCTCAGCCCACAGGCCAAGGGCTGTCCCCAGTTCCCTCGGTCCCTGTTATAGGAAGGGGACTCTGCCAAAACTTCTGGACAACCCATGAACATCCAGTTCAGGCGACACGGGGAGATCTGATTGGAGACCCTGGAATATCCTCCCTGAAGGCCCCTTGGCACAGGTGTCCTTCAGTCTGAGTAATGATAAGGCACAGCCATTGTCACCGAGCACTCCCAGGGCTCGGCCCCGCACATTACGCTGTAGGCCCGAATTCTCCCAACAGCACCATCCCCATTTCACAGATGGGGAAGGTGAGCCACAGAGAAGCCGGGAAACCCACCCGAGGAGTCCTAGCCACCAGTCAGGGCTGCCAGGATCCGACCCCAGGGCCTCGGGCCCTAAAACCTTATACCAAAAGAAAGCCCTTAGGAGGCTTCTGGGACAGCTGAAGAAACTGAGGCAGAAAGGCTGACAGAGTGGGCAGAGGCTGGGGTGAGAGGAGTCGGGTCCGCACCGAGGCGTGCTCATCGGCAGGACGGACCAAGACGCGGGGGGGGGGGGGCAGGGCAGTAGACTCCCAAGGACGCTCTGGAGCCAGCAGACCTGGGTGCCCCCCTTACTCACCCCTCCCTGACTCCATGCGACCTCTCTAGCGTCAGCTTGCTTCAGGGCCACCATGCTAACACCCGCAGCGCAGCGCCCCGGGCACCCCGGCTGGCGTGCTGCCGTCAGGGCTTGCTCCTGATGGTTAGAGGAGCCCCAGGCCCATGGCCTTGAGGGGACGTGGCTTGTCCTCCCCTGGCCTCCAGCCATCAACTGACTGTGTCTTCAACTGACTTAGGAACTCCCACCACCAACCCCACTGGCCCCCCACCCTCACCCCGAATCACCAGGTCAGGAAGAGATGCAGCCCAGTGGGTAGTTGAAAGTGGGGCCCCCTGGCACTGAGCCCGAGGAGTCCAGAAGGGGAAGCAGGGTGGGGGCTGGCAGGAACAGCGAGGAGGGAGGGAGCAGGTGCAAACAGCCCGTCTGCTCACCCTCTGGCTCCTCCGGAGCCCAGCCACACCCCTGCCTGCCCCACCCCACCTGCGGTTCAGGCCTGCCCCCGAGGCGTCCCCTCTACCCAGGGGATGGGCTGCCCTGCTCCCCACCCAGCCACGTGGGGATGGGGATAAAGGGTGGTCGGTGGGCAGCCCAGCGTTCCTCTGGATTCCGGTTTCCAGTGTAAAGAAGCTCGGTGGTCTTGGGCCACCTCCTTGCCGTCTCTGGGCCCAGGCATCCCTGTCCTTGTGGGGCAGCAGATCAGCGCCCTCCGCAGGCTGTCATGGCCGTCAGATGAGTCTCACAGGCATAGGAGATGCAATTCAGCATCCTTATGAGCCGCCACGGTGTCGGCTGTACCCTGGGGGGGGGGGGGGGGAGGTGGGCTCAAGGACCGCAGCCCAACCTGACACAAGAACCCCCTCATCTGTGTGTCCTGTGTGAAGTCACGGGCCCAGGGTCCCCCAGATCCCAGGCAGAAGGTGGCCTGGGCTCCTTCGCACGCCTGGAGTGTGCCCAGCTACCCATCCCCCAACAGGCACCGCTGGGTCCCTCAGTTCAGAGTGACCGACCCGCAGGGGACAATATCAGGTGAGTTGACCTAGTGTTGCCCAGAGAGGCTGCCGGAATGTTCCATCCCGACCTGCACCCCCACAGAGCTCCCTGCCCCTCACCTGCCCTGCCCTGTGCCACTCCAGGTACATGCCTTACATTTTTGTGGGCTCTGCAGACACTGTTATGAAAAGGCAAAGGGGGGGAGGCAGGTGGGGTGGCTGCGCTTGGCCTTCGGCATCTGTCAGCAGGCGTCTGAAGGTGCGAGCGAGGCAGAGAAAGGAGTGGCGGGGGGTGGAGAGGAAGACATGTGTGATAGGCGCTCGGGAACCACAAACACCGCTGCCCTTTCTCGAGCGTGCAGCCTGCGCCCGGCGGCAGAGGCCCTACGTGGCGTATGACGCCAGTTAATCATCGGGACGCTGGCAAGTGCCATCATCAACCCCACTTTACAGACAAGGAAACTGAGGCAGAGATGAGTTACCTGTCCAAGGTCACAAGGCCAGGATGCGTCTGAGCCAAGGGACACACCCAGATGGCGGGCAGGGCCCTCGGCTCCTGGGTCCCCCACTGGCCAGCGCCTCCTCCTCCAAGATGGAGGGTGGGGCCTGGGGGCCAGGCTGAGGGCGAGAGGGGCTCGGAGAGTGTCCCCTTTCTGCTGCCTTGTCGCCCTCCCCGGGGGCTATGGGGCCTGCCTTGTGCCCCAGGCAACGGCTCGGTTAATCTCACCCAGAGCAGGAGGCCTGTGGGGTCAGCTGGCGCCCATCATGCCCAGGGCTCCAGCCGGGCTCTCGGCACAGGACGCCCTCGGGGCTGGGCCATCCTATTGGCTGGAGCAGGCGCAGCTCCCAGGACCATGGAACATTCCGGAAAACTGAGGGCCCTGGGGTAGCCCCTTAACCATAGCTTGGGTTAGGATGTCCAGCCCTGGGCTCAGAACTGGAGAGCACAGTCTCGTCCTTGAAAAGCACCGTGTCAGCTGGCGGGCGCCCTCATGACCCCCCGCCAGACGAGGGGATAGGGGCGCCAAGACCTACCTCAGGTGGGTAGGCAGAGAGGGGCCAGTGGGAGGAGAGAGGTTGAAACCCACTCCTTGTGTGAAGGAGTAATCAAGGCAGGCTGCCCAGAGGAGGCAGTCGCCAAGCTGAGACCTGAAGGGAAGGGAGTCAGAGGGCAGGAGGGAAGGGTCCCCACGGGTCCTTGACACCAGGGCGAGAAGGGAGTGCGTCACCATGTGCCTCTGATGAGCTTCCAGTAAACAGGCGGGGGCCCAGGGGAATCCGGCTGTCATTCGCGGAGGCGTCACTGCCCCTTGGTCCTTGCCCCCCATTGTTCCCTGCTCTTCCAGCCCTGGGGCTGGAGACAGGGCACGGAAGAGGCCACTGCCCCCTGAGCCACCACCAGCCAGTGTGCTCCGGCTAGGAGCAGGCGGGGACAGTGTATTGTGGCCAGGGTGGCTGCTGGTGGACTGTCCCTCTCCTTGTCAAACTCTTCCTGGTTACCCCATGCAGGCCCGGCAGGGGTGAGGGCAGACCCCGGAGGGGCACCAGACTGGGGTGGGGGCACGGCTTGGGGGCTGACTTCTGTGTAGCAGGAAGGAGCGAGGGCCCCTGACTGCCCACCTACCCTTAGGGGCTGTGAGGCGGCTGTTCCCGAGCCCTTGCCCTGTCCCACACCCACCTCGGGGTCCAAGGCTCTCCTGCCCACTGGCCAAAGGGAGGGGACAGTGAGTCTGTTGGTGCGTGTGAGTGTATGTGTGTACATGTGAGTGTGCCCCATGTGATGTGTGTGTGCAGGGGCAGCCCTGGCCCCTGGGGTTACCCGTGAGTCCCTGCAGGGGTGACAGTGAGCCCTGATGGGTGCAGCCGGGGCTGCGGGGGAGGGGGGCTGCCCGTGGGGGTGGGGAGCCCCGGCCCACGCCGCCCCCTCCCTGCAGGATGGACCCCTTCGCGGACACGCTGCGGCGGCTGCGGGAGACCTTCAGCTCCGGGCGGACGCGGCCGGCGGAGTTCCGGGCGGCGCAGCTCCGGGGCCTGGGCCGCTTCCTGCGGGACCACAAGGAGCTTCTGCAGGAGGCGCTGGCGCAGGACCTGCACAAGGTGGGGGCCGGGCGCAGGGCGGGGCTGGGAGGGCGCAGGGCTGGGGCGGCCAGGACAAATGCGAGGGGGCAGCGGCATCCTCCAGGCCTCCCCCAAGGGAAGCCGAAAGCCCGTGGAACCCACCCCCCTCCCTGTGCCTTGCCGGCCTCTTCCCCAGGCATCCGTTTGCTCATTTCTTCATCCACTCCACAACCATTCGCTGAGGACCTACTATGTGCCAGGTGAGCCGTTCTAGGCTCTAGTCCCTGTGCCCGGGGACCTGGCCTTCTGGAGAGAGGCACAGCACACCGATAAATGCGTAATTCGATAGCATGTTGGATGGGTAGGAGGGTCATGGAGGGACCCCCCCGAGTGAAGGGCCGGGAGGCGGCCAGGATCAGGGTGCTGGCTCCTACGCGGGGCTCGGGGCAGTGTGTCTGCGGAGATGGCATTTGCGGAGACAGGAAGGAGAAGAGTGCCACGCGGTGTCTGGGTCATGGGTCAGGGCACCCCCATCCTTTGGGGACAGCAAAGTGTGGCCACAAGGACTTAGGTCGAGGCTGTGGCCTGGCGATGCCTGCTTGCTTTCTCAGTGTCCCCAGACCTGCCATTAGCCACGTGGCTTTGGGACTGTAGCCAGGTGAGGCCCAGGCTTCCTTGTCGGCCATTTCCGGAATCATCTGTCTTCCCGTTTAGGAAGCCAGGGTGCCTGATCACACTCCCCTTGGCACTCCCTTGCCTCAGGGGCCCAGACTGGCCTTCTGTGGGGACTGTTCCACTCACCCACTCTGGTCCAGGACAGAGGGGGCTCCCATCTCCCACCCCCATGAGCCTCGGCCACGGCCCCCCTTGCTGGCCTGGCCGCCTCTGTGAGACCCGACCTGCCTATCAGGTCCCTTTTCTCCCTCGGGCTCAGATTTTACCTGCTGCCTCTCATTCCAACTCCTCAAGGCTCCAGGGGCACAGAGAATGCAATGCTGTCCCTGACCCTCCCGGAAGGCGGCATCTGCCCTGCCTTCCCGGAACTAATTCTCGCGGTTCACCCCCAACAGCCCTTCCAGGTAGGGACAGTCACCCCCAGGAACCTCCAGAGGAGGTTCAGAGAAGGCACGTTCTTGCCTACGGGCACACAGCCCTGAATCGAAACAGCCTCCTCCTCCAAAGTTCAGCTGGACCCAGACTGTCCATAAGTGGGTCCAAACCTCACTCAGGTCAAGGGCAATCTGCTGGGCAGGACACAGGCTTAGGGGAAGGCACTCCTGACCAGGCTCAGCTCCTAAAAGCGCCGGTGCGTGTGGTTCTTTCCCCCAAGGTCCTAGCTCCCTCCTCCTCAAGGTTCAGCTCTGGCCCTGCCCTTGCCTCTGGCTCATTGGGTGACCCTGGACAGGCTTCAGCTCAGCCTCCGGACTGTGCGGGCACCCGTGAGGCTCGCCACTGTCCATTCTGGGGGGAGTGCGCCCTCCGGCAGCCGAGGCTCCGGCCTCAGGACAGTCTCCGTGACCGCGGGCCTCCGGCTCCTATAACCCCGGGCCGGTCTCTTCTCCCCGTAGGGAATGGAGCACCCATACCCGTAGGCAGAAATCAGGATAATTTCCCTATTGACTTTTGCCTCTTTCTCACTCCGGCCCTGACCCTGGGGCTGTAGGAACTGTCCACAATTACCCAGGGACATCTGATAGCCACACAGCAGGCCACAGCAGGGCCACACTGACAATATTGTTTTTTGTGTTTTTTAATTTTTTTAATGTTTTACTTATTTTTGAGAGAGAGACAGACAGACAGAGACAGAGCACAAGCAGGGGAGGGGTGGGAGAGAGAGGGAGACACAGGCTCCAGGCCCTGAGCTAGCTGTCAGCACAGAGCCCGATTCCGGGGCTCGAACTCACAAACCGTGAGATCACAACCTGAGCCAAAGTTGGACACTAAGCCCACTGAGCCACCCTGACAGTATCGTTAAAAGTTAAGTTAGATCGGGGCGCCTGGGAGGCTCAGTCGGTTAAGTGCCAACTTCAGCTCAGGTCATGGTCTCACGGTTCGTGGGTTCTTGCCCTGTGTCGGGCTCTGGGCTGACAGCTCGGAGCCTGGAGCCTGCTTCAGATTCTGTGTCTCCTCTGTCTGCCCCTCCCTTACACATGCTCAGACTCTCTCTGTCTCTCTCTCTCTCAAATGAAATAAACAACAAAAAAGTTAAGTTAGATCTTGTCCCTGCTCTCGACAGTCCTCACCCCCGCTGCCTGGCCCCATCACCTCACCCACTCTGCTCCTTGTTTATCAGGAACATAGCAAGCCTGCCCTCGCCTCAGGGCCTCTGCACATGCTGTGCCCTTTGCCTGGAAGATTCTGCCTCCAGGTACCCATGGGCTCCCTCCCTCCCTATCTTTGACGCTCAAATGTCACCTCATCCCAGAGGCCAGCACCGACTATCTGGTATAAAGAAAGCAAACACACATATTTGCACACACAGGCACACACACGTACGCCCTCACGCATGCCCGTGCACAGCCCCCCGCCACACACATGGGCTCCAGCCTCTCTCTCTCTTACTGTGTTTCATCTTCCATTGTCACATCAGCGTTCTCACGAGGACCTTGGCTGTCCCCCTACAACATCAGCTCTGCCGGGGTCCTCAGGCTGTGTGTTCAGTCCCAGCCACGTTCCTGGCGGCGGGGGGGTGGGGGGGCAGCACCTGAGCATCCGCTGAACATGGAGTGAATGAATGAATGAGCAGCTAAGAGGAGGGCTTGCCTGGAGGAGGCTGTGCCCTCCTCAGGGTTCTGGCCACCTGCCGGCCCTGGTGCCCCGGCCCGAGCCCTGCCCTGCCTCTCCCCTGCAGTCAGCCTTCGAGTCGGAGGTGTCTGAGATCAGCATCAGCCAGAGTGAGATCAACTTGGCCCTCAGGAATCTGAGGTCGTGGATGAAGGACGAGAAAGTGCCCAAGAACCTGGTGAGCTGGGCGGGGGGGGGGGGGGGGCCCGGGGGGGGGGGGCGCCCCCCCCGGGGGGGGGGGGGGGGGGGGGGGGGGGGGGGGCCAGGGCGGGTGGGCAGCCTCGCCAGGCGGAGGGTGGCGCTGAGCGGCTGGGGGGCTCCACGCCTCACCCCTCATCCCCCGGGGCCCAGGCCACGCAGCTGGACTCGGCCTTCATCCGGAAGGAGCCCTTCGGCCTGGTGCTCATCATCGCCCCCTGGAACTACCCCGTGAACCTGACCCTGGTGCCCCTGGTGGGCGCCCTCGCCGCAGGTGAGCAGGGTCTCCTCCTTCTGCTGCCCGCCGTCCCGCCCTCGGGCTTGGCGGTGGCCCACAGAGCCAGTGAGCAGGGAGCTGGCAATAAGTGGCCAAGAAAACCTGCTTCCCACCTGGGCCCCCACCACCCCCGGACCCTGGGGCCTCGGGCTTGTGGGTCACCTCTCTGAGCCGGATTCTTCACCTGCAAGGAGAGTGAGGTGGGGTGGGAGGGGCCACCCCTCTCCCAGCGCTCCCCCTGCCCTGCCCCGGCCTGCAGGGAACTGCGTGGTGTTGAAGCCATCAGAGTTCAGCAGAAGCACCGAGAAGGTCCTGGCTGACGTGCTGCCCCGATACCTGGACCAGGTGAGCAGGGCAGGGAGGGGGCCGGGCAGCTACCCTCGGGCTGAGCAGGGTCCCTAGGGTGGGCCCCGAGTCCCACCCTCCGTCCTGCCTCCACTGGGCTGTATGGCCTGGGCCGGGTCACCGCTCCCTCAGCCTCTTTCCCTCCGGGTGAAACAGAGGGGTGTGCTCTTCAGAGTCCCCTGTCCCCTGGGGACTCCCGTCTGTCATCTGGTCAGCCCTGCTTGCCCCACGCTGGCGTTCGCTCCCCCAAACCCCAGCAGGCTCTGACCACACACCTGTGGGGCTGGGACTGGCATGTGCCCAGGGTCCCCGGGCAGCTCCCAGCTCCCACCTTGCTCCCATCTGACCCACCTAGAGCACCGGCAACTGGGGGTCAGGCCAGGCAAAGGGGGTGGGCCCCACGCAGGCGGCCACCCTCGGGGTTCCCCAGGCTGGGGTCCCAGAGGGCTCCTCTGCCATCCCGCCCCACAGAGCTGCTTTGCTGTGGTACTGGGTGGGCCCCAGGAGACGGGGCAGCTGCTGGAGCACAAGTTCGACTACATCTTTTTCACGGGTGAGGGGGGCCTCGACCAGTGTCCTGGGGGGAGGCCGTGGAGGGAGGAGGCGGTGGCCAGCAAGGGGACCATCCAAGGTGGCAGTCAGCCCCTGGGCCTTGGGAGGTGGAATGTTGGGGCAGCAAGGTCGGGGGCATCTCCCAGCAGACAAGGTACAGATGGGCCAGGAGAGGGGGTGCCTGGACCCTCGTCAACTCCCGTGTCTCCAGGGAGCCCCCGGGTGGGCAGGATCGTCATGTCCGCCGCCGCCAAGCACCTGACGCCCGTCACGCTGGAGCTGGGGGGCAAGAACCCCTGCTACGTGGACGAGGACTGCGACGCCCAGACCGTGGC
Organism: Mungos mungo; assembly: GCA_004023785.1. Taxonomy (NCBI): domain Eukaryota; kingdom Metazoa; phylum Chordata; class Mammalia; order Carnivora; family Herpestidae; genus Mungos; species Mungos mungo. The sequence continues at coordinate 389,120 of PISW01000730.1, read as the reverse complement.
CAACCGCGTGGCCTTCTTCCGCTACTTCAACACCGGCCAGACCTGCGTGGCCCCCGACTACGTCCTGTGCAGCCCCGCCACGCAGGAGCGGCTGCTGCCCGCCCTGCAGCGCGCCATCACCCGCTTCTACGGCGAGGACCCCCGGGGCTCCCCGAGCCTGGGCCGCATCGTCAGCCAGAAGCACTTCCAGCGGCTCCGAGGCCTGCTGGGCTGCGGCCGCGTGGCCATCGGCGGCCAGAGCGACGAGAGCGAGCGCTACATCGGTGAGCCTGCCCTCCCGCCACCAGCCCCCGGGAAGGCCCGGCCGTGACCCCGAGTCTGCACCGCGAGTCTGGGCCGCGAGGCCCCAGCCTGGACCCCGGCTCCGGGAAGCCCGTTCGGAGAAGCTGGCGCCCCACCTCAGCCCCGGCCAGCCTGGAGAACCCCTCGCCGTCCTTCCTGGGGGCCGTGGGGACCCCGTCTTGCCCAGAAGGCCCCCCCCCAGGGCTGAACCCCCCCCTGTGCCCGCAGCCCCCACGGTGCTGGTGGACGTGGAGGAGACGGAGCCGGTGATGCAGGAGGAGATCTTCGGACCCATCCTGCCCATCGTGAACGTGAGGGGCCTGGACGAGGCCATCGACTTCATCAACCGTCGGGAGAAGCCCCTGGCCCTGTACGCCTTCTCCAACGACAAACAGGTGGGGGCCGGGCAGAGGCCAGCGGGGGTGGTGGGTGGTGACAGCAGAGGCGGGTGGCTCTAGGACTGGAGTGGACCAAGGGGCCTGGAGGGAGGGCGAGGGGTCCTGTTTCTCTGGGACATCACGGGAGTTCTGGGATGGTGGCACTCTTGGCGCCATCACTGTCCTTTCTCCCTGGGGCAGCCGCGCCTCCTCTCCCTCCCATCTCAGCCACCGTCTCCTGGGCCTTTAGTGGACAGTCCCCAGGGCCCTTCCCCGGCTTCAGTGTCTCCGCTCCATCTCCCTCATCATCTGGGCTGGTGGACAAGGGTCCCCTTCCAGAGCCTGGCTCATTGAAGGCACACGTGGCATGGGGTGGACCGACCAGGGGAGGGTGAAGGACTGCACAGGCAGGCGGGACAATGAGCCCTCCCTGCTCACCCCCTGCCGGCAGCCTGGGGCATCCTCAGCTCAGGGCGCCCCTCCCCCCTCTCCCAGCTCCCTCGTAGGTTGGACAGTGCGTTCTTCAGTAAACGTTTTATCTTGGAGTAGTTTGAGGTTTACAGAAGGTAAAAGCCAGTCCAGGGAGCCCCATCCACCCCACAACCAGTGGCTCTTATTTAATGACGCGTATGTTGGTCCCAACTAAGAAACTGCGGCCGCTACGTTACCGTTAACTATATTTCGTATTTAATATGGATTTTGCCAGTTTTCCTTTCAGCCCCAAGATCCAGGCTAGGGTCCCACATTGCGTTTAGTTGTCATGGGTTTTCTGGCCTGTGACCACCTCTCAGTCGGGGAGGTGTGGACAAGGCGTCCGGAACATCGCCCCCACTTTCTGTGGTCTGTGGTGTCGCTCAAGACGCGATCACCGCGGAGGCAAGGGCTGGCCTCCGACACCCTATCAGGGATCCAGAGGACCCACACATCACTGGTGAGGTTAACCTTCACCGCTTGGCCAAGGTCCTGTCCGCCAGGGGTCTCCAGCAAGAGAACTTCCTCTTTTTTTGGGAACAGTCACTCAGTCTAGCCCACCTTCCTCGGGAGGGGTGTGAAAAGCGAATCCGTGCACAGATCACCTGGAATCTGTAAGCTTTGGCTCTGGAATCCCTTCTTTGTACCAGCACGGGCTCTCGGGCCTCTGGGTTCCAAGGCGACACCTGATTTGTTTCCTCGCCCACGGTGTCCTGCTGTGGGCAGTGGGAGCTGCTCTGTCCCTCAGACCCGCCCACCCTCTGTCTTGGGGCCATTTCCTTCCTTTCAGGGTCCACAGGATGCTTTGGCTCACCCTGTATCTCCCCTGCCCAGCCCTAGACCCAGCCATTCCTCGAAGGAGCCTTGCTTTACCTGGCTAGGATTAACTTTAGGGGGGCACCCAAGTGACTCAGTCATGATCTCACGGTTTGAGTTCGAGCCCCGCTCTGGGCTCCAAACTCCCTCCCTCTCTGCAGCTCGTGGGGTTCTCTCTCGGCCCCGCTCACTCGCATGTGCCTTCTCTCAACGAATCAAATAAGATAAAAAATAAAATAAAAAGATTAACTTGAGAAAATGCGACCCGGGTTTTCTGGAAAGGGGTCGTCTGGCATAGTGACTTTCAAGCTTTCCTGAATGCCCAGCACTGCCCGCAGACGCAGGGTCACACCCACGAGGCTCGGCCGCCCCCGTGAAGCACCAGGACACTCCTGTCCCATCTTCTGTCGCGGCTGCTGCTGGCATCCACGTGATTTCTGGCCCCTGACGGGGGGGTTCGCTCTACCCACCACCCACACGAGCCATCAGTTCAGGATCACGTGTTGTAACTAAACAGAGCCACGCTTTCGGCAACGACTATCCGCTGTTTACTAATCTTCCCTCTAGCTCTTCAAATACACTACAGGTTAGAGAGAGGCGGCCTTCTCTACGTCACGCAGGGGCCAAGTTAACGTTTCCAAAATACCAATCTGGCTTTGCCACCCCAAGTCAATGCCCCCCCCCCGTGCCGCACAGCACACAGGCCAGTCCCTGGGTCTCTGCACCTGCCCCTCACTCTGCCTGGGGGGCCCCTCCCCCCTGAGATGCCGCAGGTGCATCACGTCCCTCCTCGGGGACGCCTCCCTGACTACCTGGCATTTCACCCTGAACTCTCAGTGTCCCCAGACGACCGCTGGGCTTCCTGCCTCCCTCTCGGCTCTAGGCTGGGTCCCCACACGGGTGCCACTCCAGCAGACGCTCGGGAAACATGTCCCGAGTCGGGGGCTCAGTGTCGGCCGCCACACAACCCCGCCCACTGCGGCTCACGCGGTGGCCACGCCCCTCCCGGTGGCCTCTTGCCTACGGCCACGGGCTTCACCGCTGCTTCCCTTGCAGGTGGTCAAGCGGCTGCTGGCCCAGACCAGCAGCGGGGGCTTCTGCGGGAACGACGGCTTCATGCACTTGACCCTCGCCAGCCTGCCTTTTGGAGGAGTGGGTAGGTGCCGCCAGAGCCCCGCCTGCCCTCGCCGGTACTGGGCTGAATGGCACCCCAACATTGCCCCCCTGAAGGAAGCTTCCAGACCCGTCGCTACGCATACACGTGTGGGTGGGCCCAATGAGATGCAGTTCAGGGTTTGAACACCACTGTGGTCTCGGTCCCTGCGCTTGTCACCAGCAGGGCGGCTCCATGGGGTGGCCTCGTGGTCCCCTCCATTCCATGGGGAAGCTACCAACTACCCCTTTAGCCCCTCAGTCCAGCACCTGGTGTGTCACCCCCCCACCCCCACCCCAGGAGACGGGGCTGTTCCCTGCCCGAGGGAAGCTTGGTGAGTGGGGCTCCCCCGCCCCGGAAGCCCCCGTTACCATTGCCTCTGAGACAGGAGACTGTAGGGCTGGTCCCAGCGAGCCCACTGCGCTGTGTGACCTGGGGCAACCACGGCCCCTCTCTGAGCCCACCTCCTCCTCAGGGAAATGGGACAGCCAGACTCTGCCACCAGCACCAGTCTACTCTAGGCACCTGGACAAATGACTGGCAGGGCCTGGCAAGCTGTCCGGGCGGGTGTGGACGCTCGCTGGGAGTGGCCGGTGCCACAGGACCACACGGCAGGCCGAGGCTGACACCGTGGCTGTGTGCCACCCCCGTCCTGGAGCCCTCACCTAGCCCGCCTGGCCTCCTGTCTCCAGTCCCAGCCCCTCCTCCCCAGGGAAGTGTGGCCGTCTGTCTGCGGGCTACTCCCCCCAGGACTGAGCAAGGCCCTGACTCACTGCTTCCCGAGGCCCAGCTCTTCCTGGCCTGGCAGCGGGATCCTGCTCCGACCTCCTCTCCCCACACCCCTGCCTGCTGCCCCAGCCACACTGAGCCGTGCCCAGGTCCCTGCGTGCCGCAGGCCACCCACCTCCAAGGCCCTCTGAGTTGTCCCCAAGCCTGGGTCCCTCTTGCCCACACTGAGCCCTGCCCCTTCATCTGGTCACCTGAACCTCCCTCAGACCTCACTCCCGCCAGGAAGCCCTCCCTTGCTGCCCCCACTCCACCCTTCCTGGGTCTCCCGGACTTGCAGTGCCGACGCCTGGTCCTCGACGGCCTCCCCACCTTGCTACTTCAGACCCCAACACTCCGCAGGCCTTACTTTGTCCACGGGTCTGAACACTCGCCCGACCCCCACAGCTCTAGGAAATGGGTGCCCCACTCATCCGATGTCACAGACAAGGAGGCTGAGGCCAAGTCAGTTACCCAAGGTGACAGAATAAGTTCAGAGGTGGGATTCGACTCTAGCCAGTCATTCCAGAATCCACACCCTTGACCACTGTCTACCCATCTTGCCCCAGCACCTGGGGGTCTTTACTGAGGTGCTGCTGGCGCAGGCTCAGCGCTAAGCCCATTTCACAGAAGGGGAAACTGAGGCTCAGAAGGGAGGGAACCCTCCCCGGTCAAACTGCACGGGACTGGCAGGGCCCCCCGTCTGTCGGCACCCGCCGGCTGGCCAGGGCGGGGCTGACTGCTGTGTCCCCCACCGCACAGGCGCCAGCGGGATGGGCAACTACCACGGCAAGTTCTCTTTTGACACCTTCTCCCACCACCGCGCCTGCCTGCTGCGCCGCCCCGGGATGGAGAAGATCTACTCCATCCGCTACCCGCCATACTCACCTCGCAAGCTGAGGATGCTGCTGGTGGCCATGGAGACCCGTGGCTGCAGCTGTACCCTGCTCTGAGCCTACCTCGGGCACTCGTCTGTGAGTCTGCTGCCCCTGCCACCGGCGGCTCATGGAGACGTGGCCTGGGCTCCACACACAAGGAGGAAAAGACCACAGCTCAGACTGGTCTTGCCCTCCTCCCTCCCGGGGCTTCTTTTCCAGCCCTCAGCCTCCTCCCTCGGCTGCCTCCCAGCTGGGACGGGGCCACTGTGAGGGAGCGTGGGAAACAAGGCAGTCGAGGCCCTCTCCCTCCTCCCATCGAGCCACCCGTGTCCTAGGGAGAGGCCGGCAGACAGGGATGCCTCTGAGCCAACCCGCTTCCTGTGGAGGGTGTAGAGGGGGCCCTGGCATCTTCCAGGCCGCACGGCAGACCTGCAGTGGCCCAGGCTCTGGGCAGAAATCCCTGCCCTCCCTGGGTTGTTTTTTTTTCTATCTGCACAGCGGAGGTGATGTCTTGGCACCTCCGGAGATCGTCACGAGGATTCGATTTTGCAGTTTAATAAATGAATTGTTGATCCCAGGCTCCAGGCACCCTGTCTCCTCCTTTGTGCGGAGTCAGTCTGTCTCCCTTCAGGCCTCCTGGGAGTTCTGAGCATAGTCCCGTCCCGTCCCCGGAGTGGCTGGCCCTGGGTGCCTTCCCCTCACCATATCACATATAGGACTCACCCTCTTCCCTGTCCTGCTCACTCTCCTGGGCCCTGATGCCATGGAATGGGTCCCTCATCCACTCACAAACCAAACTAGACCCTGGGGGCCCCCTGCTCAACGACCCCTTCTCACCTCCCAAGTCCCATCCTTGAGAAAGTCCTGATGGTTGTACAATGGCGTAGAACCTGCCAATCCACACTGACCACCAGGCCCGGGGCCATCTATCACCTTCCCTTCTTCCACGGGCCGACCTTGGGACACCCGAGGATCTTCCCAAGGCTCACTGGACCATGCCACCCCTCAGCCTGAGCCCCTTCAGTGGACCGCAAGTCAGGACCCACAAGAGTCCTTGGGGGGGTTCCGCGACGGCCCTGTACCCCCACACTTGGCCTGTACTCCTTTACAAGAGGACCTCTGCACACGCGCTGGGCACTCCTGCTCTGCCCTCGGCCTGCCCCGCTCCTCCTCGTGGTCAGCCTGGACATCACATCATTTAAGAAGCCTTCCATGACCTCCTCCCATTCCCCCCATAACACAGAGGCGGTCCCAAGGGCCTTCTCGGTGCCCGCACCTCCGGGGGCCCTCTGCCACACAATCAATCCACTGGGAGGAAACAGGTTTGGTGGCTGTTGAGGGACAAGGATCCCGAGTCACAGATGCAGGTGAGATTCAGGCGGCTGCACTTTGCAGGCCGTGCCTCATCTCCCCGTCTGTAAAGCGAGAATAATGCTCCACACAGGGCTCCTGGGTAAGGGTTTAACGCCGAGCAGGCCAGGCTCCCGCGGAATCACTGCCGGCCGCAAGTCTCAGCACCGTTATCACAGTCAAGCCGGGGCGGCGAGCAGCCCGCCTCCAGCACTGGGAATCTGGTCCGACCCGGAGCCACTTCCTAAGCCACGCCCCGGATGTCCCGCCTTCGGCGGTCCCGAGTCCTCGCTTATTGGCCTCTCCAATCCAACATGGCGGCGCCCTACGGAACTTCAAGGGCCTGCTCTCCCCTGGCCAATCAAAGGAAAGATACTTCTGGATCCCGCCTCTTTCGGCTGCACCATTAGCCAATCAGACCACACCGTACAAGATGAGCGCGGAAAAGGTGAAACCAGCCGGCCCAATGGTAGCGCCTCGGAGTGTAGGCTCCGCCTCCCAGCGGACTGGCAGCTCAGCGAGGAAAGGAGAGGCAGCGCTTCAAGGTGGGTGTTCAGGGGTCAGCTGTTAGAAGCCGGGTCTCGGCGGCGCGGCGTCGGAGGCAGTGCGGTGCTCTCGTTGGCCCCGCCGGCTCTGCGCCCGGCTTCATCTCGGCCTGCTCAGGACCCGCGGCTCTGGTGTCCTTCAGCGCGCAGCAGCGGACCCGTGACCCGGCACCGGCAAGGCACATGCCCCGCCCGCGTCTGTGGGGTCAGAGGTCACGGCGAAGGTCGGGGCAGATGTCGGGCTGGGCGCCTGGCACTGGAGTCAGCGGTCCTAAGAGATGGGCCCGAGAGAAGTCACCGGTCACGGGAGGGGCACTTTCGAGCTTCGGCTAAATGCCAGGCTCTGGGCATGTTCACCTCCCTTCGTTCTCGTGGCCCCCATTTCACAGATGAGAAAACACGCCGGGTGACCTCCCCCGCCCAAGGTCACCTGGCAGGCTAGGAGACCCGTCCAGAAGGACCTTGATGTTGGGGAAGGGAATTTGATCCCGAGGGTTAGTAAAGGCTTTAAAGGGTTTCCAGCGGGGGTGGACTGGGGGTGTAGAGGGGTTCCAAACTTGTCCCCCACCCCGGACCTCCCATTGTGTAACTTTGGACAAGCCGAGCATTACCTTCTCTGCCTCTCACGAGGGGTCCTTGTAAGGACCATATGACTGTGTGACCTGACACAGTGAGCTGTCAGTGCTGGTGGCCGCTGGCACTGTTATTTGGGTCAGTGTTGGGGGGGAGGAACAGGGGTGGGGGACATGGGAGGCAGGAGCACCAGCCGGGGAAGAGAGGAGGGACGGATTTAAAGATTTCTTTGCAGGAGAGATAGCTAGAACTTGGGTCCACAGATACTCCCTAAATCTTAGGGTAGCAGAGCTGGGTCGGGTTTGGGGGCTGGGAGGGACCACCCCTGGGAACAGGGAGGCCTTGTGTGCCTCTGACGGGAATGGGGGGGAATAGGAGACCAGGCGACACCGCGGCACTGGGGTCAGGGCTCCCGCAGAGCCAGACTTCCTGCGGGGACAGCTCTGGGACCCACCTTTGCCCCCCTTCCTTTGTTTCCCCGCCTGCAGATGCACTGCCAGACTCCAGCGGCGCTGCTTCGGGCCCTGGCCCAGGCCGCACGTGCAGGTAGGACAGGGGAGCCTTTCCTGGGGCGCGGAGGAGCCCGGCCTCCCGTTGTGAGGCTGCCGCTGCAGAGCGTCATCCCTGTCCTTCCAGGGCACCCTGGTGGCCGGAGCCTCCACAGCAGCGCAGTGGCAGCGACCTACAGTGAGTCCGGGGGCACTTGGAGCCTCATTCCTGATCAGGAACGTGCCAGAGGCAGGGGAGGAGGCCTGGGTTCTAGTCCTGGCCCAGAGTCTCCCCTTCTCTGAGCCTCCGTTTCCACTCTGTAATGGTGATCAGGATGGAATGATTCATGGGGGCAGGGTCTGAGGTAGGGGGGTGGGGAGCCCTCCCTGTGGCCGCACAGGGGGATCTCAGCTACCCTGCGTGGGACGGGGCGGGGAAGCTGCTGGTGTGAGCCTTGGGTGACCACCCTCTTCAGCAGGACCCCACCACCCAAGCCCCTCCAGTCCCCTTCAGCTCCCGGGCTCAGATGGCTGCCCAGACACGGGGAGAGGCAGGCAAGGATTGCCCAGATCCTGGGGCAGGCCTCTGGGTGCTTGCTGAGGCGGGAAGTTTTGGTGAGCAAACAAGCCCCTGGGCGGGGGGGGAGGGGTGGGTGGTGTTGGAGTCCAGCTAGAAGGAAGATCAGGTCTTTTCTTTTACTTTTTTTTTTTAATTAAAAAAATTTTTCTTTAATGTTTATTTATTTTTGAGAGAATGAGAGAGAGTGAGAGAGGGCCAGTGAGAGAGAGAGGGAGACACAGAATCCAAAGCAGGCTCCAGGCTCTGAGCTGTCAGCATAGAGCCAGACATAGGGCTCGAACTCACAAACTGCAAGATCATGACCTGAGCTGAAGTTGGATGCTTAACCGACTGAGCCATGCAGGTGCCCCTCTTTTCTTTTTAAAAGAATTTTTTTTAAATGTTTGTTTATTTTTTGAGAGAGAGAAACAGCTGGAGTGGGGGAGGGGCAGGAGAGGGAGACACGGAATCTCAAGCAGGCTCCAGGCTCCGAGCTGGCAGCACAGAGCCCCACACGGGGCTCAAACCCACAAATTTCGAGACTGTGACCTGAGCTGGAGTTGGATCCCTAACCGACTGAGCCCCCAGGTGCCCCATGACCAGGCCTTTTCTCCTTGAGTCGGGTTCCTAGGGGACTTGGGCACATGCTGTGAGGAGCCCCATCATGACAGCCCCTCTGCCTACCTCCCCTGCAGAGTTCGTGAACATGCAGGAGCCCTCGATGGACATGAAGTCGGTCACCGACCGGGCGGCTCAGACCCTGCTGTGGACTGAGCTCATCCGAGGTGGGCCCTGGGGGAGGGGGCTGCAAGGTGGGATCGGGGCACAGATTGTTAGCGAGGAGGGCCCCCCGCCCACCACCACACCCATGCCGCCCACAGGCCTGGGCATGACCCTGAGCTACCTGTTCCGGGAGCCGGCCACCATCAACTACCCATTCGAGAAGGGCCCGCTGAGCCCGCGATTCCGGGGGGAGCACGCGCTGCGCCGCTACCCGTCCGGGGAGGAGCGCTGTATCGCCTGCAAGCTGTGTGAGGCCGTCTGCCCCGCGCAGGTGAGCCCCGGCCCGGAACCAGTCCCCCTGCTGGGTGTGTGCCCGGAAACCCCCTCTCCCTCTCTCAGCCTTGTTGCCAGACCGGTTCAGCGTCAGCGTCACCAGAGGCAGGCTCGCAGCCCTGAGCAGGCCACGTGGCGCACGTGGGTCCTGCACTTGGGGGCCTGGTCAGGGGCCTGGGCTCGGGAGCCGTGGGGCGCCCCAGAAGGGCTCCACTTCTGCCCTGAACACAACAGCAGTTTTAGGGGCTGTGCACGTGTGCCTGTCACAGGACCAGCCCCAAGGACACGGGTGCCACGGCCGAGGCCCTCCTTGCTTCTGGTGGCTGCTCCTCGGAGCCCCCAGCCCCAGGTTCTGTTGGAGGGTCCCATGTGGAGTACCCAGGGTCAGGGCTGATTGTGTAGAAACAGAAGGAGCCAGCCGAGGCTGTTGGCCAGACCCAGGGGCGTGCCCGGCAGGGGCCCTGGCGGGCGCTGTGGACACTCACACAGTGATCCCACTCCCGGCCGAGGCTGCTCCATGCTGCACGGTGGCCTTGATGTCTGACCCAGCACCCCGGCACACAGAGCGGAGTCCCCAAGCGGCGGTGGTGGTGACAGTCACCAAGCGGTGAGCACAGATCAGGCCTTGTTCCCGCTCATGGCTTATCTTTAGATCAACTCTAGGATGCAGAGGTGATCGTTCCCATTTTTATAGATGAGGAAACTGAGGCACAAAGAAACCAGGCTACCAGCTATTCAGCCCACTGAATGGTGGGCGTTACACTCCTGGGGACACGTGAGGCCCTTTGAAGGTCCTTCCGGCTGTGGGAGGTCCCAGGCCTTTTCCCTGCTGGCCCAAAGCCATGCCCAGGAGCTGAGGGTTAAGGACCTATCTTCGGGTCTGGGCTTTGACCCTCACGTGCTCTGTGGCTTTGGGAAGCCCCTCAACTTCTCTGAGCCTCCATTTTCTCATCCCTTAAAGGGGGATAAGTCAACATAAATGGGGGGGTTTGACTTACAACCAACAGCAATTGGGCTGGTCCTGAGACCCCCTCTGGGCTGCAGGTGCTGCAGAGAGCGGAGCAGGCGACAGCCCTCCCCTCTGGCAGGAGGCGGCGGCGGTTAGCAAACAAAAATGGCAGGGCGCGCGCTAGTGCAGTGTGAGGGGGGGCTCGTGGGAGAGGCGGCAGGGAAGGCACATGGGGCTGAGAGTGGGCGGCAGGGTCTGTTCCGTGCCCCCAGGGTGACCCCCCACCCCCGGGACATGGCAGACACGGGGCAGGAAGGGACGGTAAGGGGTGCCCGTGCCCCCTCCCAGGCCATCACCATCGAGGCCGAGCCGCGGGCCGACGGCAGCCGCCGCACCACGCGCTACGACATCGACATGACCAAGTGCATCTACTGCGGCTTCTGCCAGGAGGCTTGCCCCGTGGACGCCATCGTCGAGGTGAGTGGGCCCGGGGCTGGGCGAGGCCGGGGCACAGGCGCCGGGGAGACCTAACGGCGGCCCGCGCCCGCAGGGCCCCAACTTCGAGTTCTCCACGGAGACGCACGAGGAGCTGCTGTACAACAAGGAGAAGTTGCTCAACAACGGGGACAAGTGGGAGGCCGAGATCGCCGCCAACATCCAGGCCGACTACCTGTACCGCTGAGGCCCCGCCCCCGCGGCCCCGCCCCTCGCCCGCGGCCCAATAAAAGAGCTCTGCCCGCCGCTCCGCCTCTGTCCTGAATCCCGCTGTCTGGGCCAGGCCACGCGTGACCTGTGGACTCGTCCCCGAGACGGGTCCTTCAGTGGGGCCACCAGAGGTGGCCTGGCCTCCCGGGCGGACTCTGTGGGGCCCGCTGGGGCCCCTCTGGCTGTCAGCCCATAGCAGCCGTGCACGCACACGTCTCCCTGGGCGATGCCTGTAGGCTTTGGGTCTAAAAAGTGGGGGCCGGGCCTGCCCTCCCCCGAGGGCCACCCACCACCCCACCCTGCGCATGTGGTGTCTCCCAGAGCCTCAGGCAGAAGTTCATGAGGGGCAGAAACTCAGGCCTGGGCAGCCTCCCTGGGGGCAGGGAGAGGCGTGCTGGGGGACAGTCACAAGGAGGTGACACAGAGCCCGCTGCGCCTGAGCTGGCCTTGCCTCATCTCCTGCCACATCCCCTTTCCTCCCCAAGTTCCCCAGACCTGGCTGCTGGCTTGGCTTCGGCTCAGAACTTCCTGCTTCGCAGTCCCGGCTCCTTGTGGTTCCCGTGGGGCCGCACACCAGCCCTGCGCGGGCAGAATCTTCAGAAACTGCTCCCTAGGACTCAGGGCCGGGGCCTGCGGAAGGACTTCAGTATATTAGCTGGGAGCAAACCAGCTCAGAGAGGTGAAGTGACCTGCTCAGAATCACACAGCATGTGCCTGTGGAGCACTCACCTGGTCAGAGATCGGAGTCCCCCTTCTCCATCGTTTCTAAACATATTTTTTTACAAAACACTAACTTCCCATGATGGAGAGGGAGAAGGGGGTGATCTGTGAGCCGCTCAGTGTGGGAAATGCCCCAAATGCCCTCTCTCCTCTGGGATAGGCAGTGTGTGTGATCACATTCAAGGCTCTGAGAAGGCCCGTAGCAATGAACCCTAGCCTTTACCCAGCCCATTCCCCAGGAAACCCCTTTGCTCCTCACTGCTGCCAGCCTTGCGGGCCCACTGGTGCTGAAGTGGCCAGGACCTACTCGGGCCCCCATGGCCTGAGGAGCAAGGCGCAGAGCTGAGAAGTGAGTGCAGGCCTGGAAGGGAAGACGGGAACCCGGGAAGGTCTGTGCGCCCAGAGCTCTGCAGTGATGAGGCAGGCTCCAACGTCCTGTTACCTCGAATTTTGCTCTTCCCAGGTCGAACCAGCGTGAGGTCATTGTAGCGGAGCCTCCGTTTGCACAGATAAATAGAAACTTCTAAAAGTGGATCAGGGCGCCTGGGTGGCTCTGTGGACTGAACATCCAATCTTGATCTCGGCTCAGGTCATGATCCTGGGGTCTTGGGGTCGAGCCCCATGTCAGTCTCCGCGTTAAGCGTGAAGCCTGCTTGAGATTGTCCGCCCCCTCCCTTGCCCCACCTCGCTCTGGGAAAAAAAAAAAAAGTTAAAACCAGGTCAGGCTCCTGACTGGATTCTTCCCCCTTCTGACTTGTCAGAAACTCTCTGGGGGGTGGGGGGGGGCACACCTCTAATGCCATTTTGTAACAGCGGGTCTGGTTTCCCCCCCACCAGGATGTATTGACCCAAGGCCCCCACTGGTGCTCAGTTTGGTTAAGCGCCCCCCGAAAGACCTACAAGGCCCCAGAAGGGGTCCCCCACTTTCCAGAGGACGTTGACCTTGGCTATAACTTTCCACCCCAGCTCTGGGGCTCCACCCGCCCACCTTCCCCCCCTCAGAGGACCTTGCCATGTGGGATTCAAGGCTCACTGGAGTTGAGGGACCCCCTGCGCCTCTGCCCCGGTGGGTGTGGTGCTGGCCTGTCCAGAGTGCGGGGGTGCTGGGGCAGGCCCGAGCAAAGTCTCTGCGACACCCCCAGCTCCGACAGCCAACATTGGGTGCCCAGCCCGGAATGGAACGACACAACATGGCCTGACCCTCGATGTCCTGCTGCCACTGCGGGGAAGGGGCCCAGAGAGGGTGAGCACCCGCCCAAGGGCTCAGAGCCCTGGGCCTGGAGCTGAGGCGCGCACCCCGGCTGGTCAGAGGCAGGAAGGTGGAAGGACCGGGTGCAACCGGGCGGGAGTCCCAGAGGTGAGGGAGCGTGCTGGGCTCCCTTCAGCCATAGGCCCAGCGAGTCCTCTAGGTGGTGGGGGTGGGGGGATCCCATCCGCTATCCCCGGACGCCTCCCCGCATCCCGGCCACGTGGGCGTGCGCGGTCGGCGCGGGTCTGTGTCCCCGCTCTGGTCTCCGGGTCTCCTCGGCACACGCCCCCAATGGTCCTCCAGGAAGTGAGGGCGGGCGGGGTCGCAGCCGGAGCGCCACAACCCTCCCGGCGGCTCACGGGACTCCGGGTGGGGACGGCGGGCCCGGACGGGACGGGGCGGGGCTTCCGTGGCCCCGCCTCTCGCAGCCCCGCCCGCCGGGGAAAGTGAGTTGCGTGGGCGCCGCGGCTGGGAGCGCAGAGCCCGGAGCGCAGAGCAGAGCGGCGCGGCGAGCGGCTGGCCCGGGGGTGAGTGCCCCGGCGGGGGCCTGCTGAGCCCGCAGCCCCGTCTGCCACCCTCGCTTGGCCCTGCGCCGGGAAGGGGATCTTGGAACCCCCACCCAGCTGGATCAGTGGACGAGACTCAGGCTGCCGGCCCGCCGGGTGTCAGGCCTTGGCGGGGGCCACAGTGGCGACAAGGAGGAGGAGGAGGAGGAAAGGGAAGAGGAAGAGGAAGATGGGAGTTAACAGCCACTAACTACTGAGCCCAACTCTGCTGGGCCTGGTGGCGCTCTGGTGGCGCTCAGAGCTTGTTCTGTGACTTCTTCCTCAGAGGGTGGGACCCATTCTACAGATGAGGAGATTAAGGCCCATCCGACTAGAAAGAGGCTGAGCTAGAGGCAGGTAGGGTCACTCCAGCTCCAGAGCCTACTGGTCTGGGATAGGAGAGGCCTCGGGCCCTCCCCTCCAGTCCAGCTGGTCCTCCCCGGGTCAGGGGCTTAGAGGAGAGCTCTGGTGGGTTTCTGGAGTCAGCCTTAGCCTCAGTCCCTGAGGGCCCAGCAGGAAGGGGAATAGAGTGAGGAGAGGGTGCAGCCTGGACCCTGAAGGCCGCGGCACTGAGGAAACTTCATTTGCTCCTTTAAAGGGCCTGGGGTGGCCCCTGGGTCGGGGCCAGGGAGGATGGGGGTAAGGGGTGAGCCAGTGGAGTCCTAAAATGTGGGGGAGGGGTCTGACCAGCTCCCTACACACTGAGCCCACCCCAGCTTGTCCCACACAAGGGAATTGCCCAGGGCGAGGCCCTGTGAGTGAAGGGTACAGTGTGGGTCTCCCGTACCCCCTGGGTCCCCAGCCCTGGTTCCCTGTGGGCCCCCAGCCTTTCAGGGTGCCCAGGGCAGACAGCAGCCTCCCTGAGCACATATTGTGTGCCGGGACTTCCAGCCCCGCAGCCCCAGGGCCGGACTCCTGCCTGGCTTGGCCACCTGCTGACCGCTTGCTCCCAGACCTCAACTCTCCAAGTGCCTGGCCCGGTCTGTGACAGGCCCACGGGGTCCTTGGACGTAGTATGGGTGAAGGGATTACTTGGAGACCCTCATTATTTTTGTCATCTCCCTACCCAGGTCCTGTCTCTCCTGGGGGTGGCCAAGTCCCCTTTACCCAAAGAGGGAGTGAAGGTCCAGAGAAGATGAGAGACTCCCCCAAGGTCACACAGCCAGTCACGGTTTGGGCAGGGCTCTGAACCCTGGTCCCTGGCCTTCCGGGGATGGAACCTAGCCCCTCCTGCCACCCCTCCCTGTCCAAGGCCCAGTGTTTCCGCAGCCTCGGGCTGCCTCTCGGCCTTTTCTCCTCTTCCAGGCTGGGGCCGGGGCTACATTTCCTAATTAGACTGAAGTAACTCAGGTCCGGGGGAAGTGGCCGGCTGGGCTGGCCCCAGACAGCAGGCAGGGCACTGTGGTGCCTGGTGTTCACCCTCTCAGGTGGGGACCTCACTCGTGTCTGTCCCCTTCCCCCACGGTTTGAGAGCTAAGGAAACTGAGTCCCACAGAGGGGCAGTGGCTGGCCCTGGGCTCTGGCCTGTGGGCCGGGCATCTGCAGGGCCTCCTCCCGCGGCGTTTGGGCAGCGCCCCGCCGGGCCCCTCCTGCCCGCGTCAGTTTCCAGTTTCATTTTGTGGATTTCGACACCTGGAAGCCTGTTCCCGCCCCTGTGCGGACAGCGGCTGCCAACAGCCCGGGCCTCACGGGCATGTCTGTCACCGGGCCTCTGCCCTCGGGGAGGGGACCCCGCCCCCTCAGCATGCACTCAGACACCTCAGGGAGAGAGCAGGGGCCCAGCCGCCGGTGGGGACAGGCCCAACCTCGGTGCTCGCTCCCTGCTGTCGAAGGACAAGGGCTCGGGGCAGTGAGGGCTGTGGCCTTCAGGAGGCCAGCTGCTGGAGGTGACCCTGGGCGGGGAGCCGCGGGGATGATTAGGATCCGAGGTGGGGGCAGGTCACAGAGGAAGGGCAGTGGGAGCAGAGGTCAAGGGTGAGAAGAGCCAGGGCCGCCGATGGTCAGGGTGAGTGTCGGGGACAGGGCAGAGCCCGCTGGGAAAGAGCCGGAGTGAGGTTGGGCTGTGAGGTCAGCGGGGTGGGCCCCGCTCCCAGTTACACTTACCTCCTGTGTGACCTCCGCACCCCTCTGAGGCTCCCCAGGCCTCAGTCTCCCCATCTGTCAGATGGGGTTGGTAGCTGGACCTTCCGTGGATTATGTGGACTGTGGTGGACGGAATCCCTGTCTGACGGGGCGCGGTCCGCGATCCACCCGCCTGAGCGCTCGCCCCCCACCCGCCCCGCAGGACCATGGGCTCCATGTTCCGGAGCGAGGAGGTGGCGCTGGTGCAGCTCTTCCTGCCCACCTCCGCCGCCTACACGTGTGTGAGCCAGCTTGGCGAGCTGGGCCTCGTGGAGTTCAGAGACGTGAGTGGGGCCGGACACGCCGGTGGGGGGGGGGGCTTGACCTCAGACGTCCCGGGTGGCACACTGCCCCCCCGAGCGGCCCCTGGCTGTGCTTGAATCCCGGCAGCCTCTGCCGTTGATACTCTGCCCTCTGGAAGGCCAGCCTCACCCGCGGCCCAGGCCGTCCTGCCTCCCAGGCCCTGTCACCCCCTTGCCAGAGCACGCAGAGCCTGGTCTGTCTCCAGCTGGGCATCTGGAGGTTCATGGTGTCCTCAGCACCTTGTGGTTGGGGAGGGGGGAGAGGCAGCTGTGGCCTGCAGAGAGCCAAGCCTGGGCTCTTGGGTGGGGACCTCCCCGGCCCCCTCCCCAGAAAACTGACCCCTCTGTGCGGCAACCACAGCTCAACGCCTCGGTGAGCGCCTTCCAGAGACGCTTCGTGGGGGATGTTCGACGCTGCGAAGAGTTGGAGAAAACCTTCTGTGAGTTGACCCCAGGCCCACATCCCAGGCAGGCTTCCTGGAGGAGGTGTTAGTCAAGCTTGCCCTGAAAGGAAGAGTCCGGGTGCCCCAGGTGGAAGGCAGAGAAGAGAGGTCCAGGACAGACCTGAAGAGCCAGAATAGGGCAGCTGGGGTCTGTGGGGGCATCCTTAACAATGGGGCTTGCTTGGAAGAGACCTTGAATACTACGTGAGGGCCTAGGCATTCGTCCAGTGGGTGCTGGGAGCCACCGTGGTTTGTAAGCAGGGGAGGGGCACACACGGACCTTTCTCTGACACGGATGGGGGTGGGCAGAGGCCAGTATCCAGGGTCAGGTGCCCCAAGGAGCAGCGCCTTCTGTAACCCAGACAAGAGGGACCCCTGCCCCGGACCCCACTCTGGCAACCCCTCCCGGGAGGAGACTCCGGGATGGGAGGGTAGAGCACATTTAACAGTTTGCTGGGTTGACTGATAGCTTTGAGGGGATCGGGCAGGAGCACAGGGGCCCCTGCCGTGCGAGGGCCGACCTGCCTGGCCCACCGCCGCCGGGGGCACCCAGGGCCTGAGCGGGGGTGTGGCCAGGGGACTGGAGGGGGCCAGCAGCCCGCACAACCTCAGGAGGGGGAGATGGGCCTTCGGGGATTCACGTTTGGCCTGGGGGGTTTCTGGGGGTCTTGGATTCAGTGAATCAATTAGCTGGTGGCCAGCAGAGTCTGGGGCGGCATTTGGGACCCCCTAAGCCATCAGGCAGCCCTCGGCTAACGGTGGCCGGGAGCCGGCGTTGGCCCCGGACGACCTCCGCTGACGCCCGTCCCGCCACACCCAGTGTTCCTGCAGGAGGAGGTACGGCGGGCCGGGCAGGTGCTGTCCCCACCCGAAGGGCGGCTGCCAGCGCCCCCACCCCGGGACCTGCTGCGCATCCAGGAGGAGACGGACCGCCTGGCACAGGAGCTCCGGGACGTGCGGGGCAACCAGCAGTCCCTGCGGGGCCAGCTGCACCAGCTGCGGCTCCACGCGGCCGTGCTGGGCCAGGGCCACAGCCCGCCGGTCAGCTCCGGGCCGGGAGGGGGGCCCGGGAGGGGGGCTGGGAGGGGGGCCGGGAGGGGGGCCGGGAGGGG